>JASCZW010014789.1:0-22095 GCA_034211315.2 Aedes japonicus
TATTGAATACAATTTAAACAAACAGCAACACATCCATCAAAAATGCAAATATAGTTCAAATGTTTAGATACAGCGCTCATAATACATTAATTTTTTTCTTTCCATGGTACCTCCAGAGCTTTGCAACATTTGACAAAAAGAACTTTCATCAAATTTTGAATCATTATTCAATTTTATTTTTTAATATTTTATTGCTTTAAGCACACGAACATGTTTTGAAAACACAAATTTTATAACGAATGTAATTCATATAGAGGAAAGGGCTTTGATGTTGGCCTATGGATCTATTATTCGGCCAATGCCTAAAATTCTAGGTAAATATTTTCACTATTCCTATCCTCGTTGGCGTAGCATGACTTTTCCTGTAGGTGCCAGCGTAACGCTCACAAAGGATTTGAAAATATCAGAGTAGCAATTGAAAATAATCTGCAAAACCCCTGTTTTTGGGAATCAACAAAAACTGCGTAAAATGTAAAATGCACACTGAGATTAGAATGCAGAATAATAAAGCATAGAGAACTAAACAGCAGATCAATTTCAGGGTGTGCCTACCAGGCTCCAGGGGGAGCACGGTATCCCTTGCACCCTCGGTTGCTTCGCCAATGTTTATCCTGGAATGAAAAATTATGCAGTATTATAGTTTCGTTAGCATATCAATACAAATAAAATTTAAGCACAGGCAATTTTTATCGTTAGGCCGAATCCTAGATCCATGAGCCAACATTGCAGTCCTTTCTTCAAAGTATAACACTCTCGGCAAAATCAAATAGAAGTTTCCACAAAAGATCCGTAATTCACAGGGGCTGGTAACCCTATCCTGGTTGCTAGCGTTTTACAGTATGCAACATATCGGGGCCTTATTTAAATGAGGCCCGCTGTCATTTATATGCACGAAACAGATGCAATTCGGTTTATAGGTAGAAGGAAAAAGATAGATGTTGACTTCTGAAACGTCATTATTTGCCCGTCCCGTGGTAATTCAAGATCCAAGACACACCGATTAACCTATCACTGTTTTTTTTATTTGCAGGAGAATTGGAACAGTGGGTAGTTTCCAAATCAGCGGTGCCGAATGACGAGCGCGAAGGGTTCGTGATCGGAAAAGATATTGATCACGAGAACAAATCATTCCGAATAATTTTTTCATCCAAGCGTCTGCTTTCGATTTTGACGAAATTTAACGTTGCTGCTGCCGATTGCACTTTCAAAGTCACTTTAGAAGGTTATCCTTTGCTTGTTGTCGTTGTTCTAGATAAAATGCGACACGCACACCCAGTGGCATTTGGCATCCTATCTAAACAAGACCAAACAGACTACCAGTTTTCTTTTCAAGCAATCATTGATGCTTGTACAAGATTTGGATTTACAGTGGCTGTCACCACTTTTATGAGCGATGGAGAGCTTGCTATCAAAAAAGCCGCTCGTATTGTTTTTAACGAGCCAACAATTCTTAATTGTTACTTTCATGTAGTTCAAAACATTTCAAAACATTTGAAAAAGAACAATGAAGTTCCGAACGAAATGCACGCTCAAATTAAACGTGATATTGGCTTACTCCAGGTTTCTCCAACAACGCAACATTTCGTCACCGGGATGAAGTTGTTTTTACGAAAGTATGAAAGATTTCCTGATTTTATTCAGTTTATGCAAAAGTACGCATATGACAAGAATTTTTGCCAATGGTATGAAGCAGCCAAGCCAACTGTACCAGCTACAAATAATGCCTTAGAAGCACTTAACAAATCAATAAAGTATAATCATATGAACCGACACAAGGAACCACTCTCTTCCTTCAAGACCATAATTCTAAACATAATTTATGAGTACGGTGATCCTATGAAGGCTATTGCCCAGGAACGAACCGTCAACAGCATCACCAACGAGAGAAAAACATTTGATTGGTTGAAGTTGGGGAAGAAAATGAGAACCTGTCAGGCTCCGGTCGATGGGAAACAATTTGTTTACGTGCCCGGAAAATATAAAAAGGAAATATCTCTGCTCGAAATACAAGCATTTGAACATCCAGACTACCGCACATTCGAGCAATTTTCGGAAGATTTCGGTAACTTCTACAGAGTGGACGTAAGCAACGACGATTGGAATTCTTGGAATTGTACATGTTATTACTTCCTTAAGAAGAACTTTTGTTGTCACGTCCTGGCAGTCGCTGTAAAACGCCAAAAATACGTGCTAAGTACCGGGGCAGACACTACACCTATGGGCCGAAGGAAACCGACAGGACGTCCAAAGACAGTTAGCAAAGCACTGATCGTTGATTAAAGGCTCATTCAACGGGACTTGCCGGCAGAATTATACATCTAAACGTAATTGTAGACGATTTTTCGTAGATCTTCAAATACCCAAGAGAATGTGCAGGCACCTATGGTTTTCTCACGTAAAACACGCAACAAAACGCCTGGTTTTGTTCAATGGTGGCAGTGGTTTGAGTTATTTGTCCTTATTCCGTTATACTCGATTATGCTTTCACAGATACGCATATTTCATCTACTACTTACATACTTCAGTGCCTTGTACTCAGACACCACGAGGCACTGACAAAGTCTAGAAGTAGTATACAAAATATTTGTATTTGAAAAAAAAATCGCAGATAGAGTAAGTGTACCAGTAATGAGCACTACTTAAAAAATGTTCCAGTTGTGGCATGGCTTATGAAGTTCACAAGTAATAGTGCCATAACTGGTACCATTGCGTATATGGAATAGTGCCATAACTTGTACACATACCCTATATCAAAACCAATGGAAATAACACAACCCACTCAAAACTTGCACTTGGGTATTTGAAGATCATTATTCCATTGTATGCTCGTGTAACTCATTGTATTTCTATTACAGCTCTCTATTGTCGACTCCTTCGAAGGCAAATGGAAAACAAGGTGATCCGGAAATATGCTTCTGTTTTTTTCAAATTGTTTTTAAATACATGTATTTATGACCCTCATTCTACTAAACCGAGATTTAAAACTATTTATTGACTGAAACATAAATATCACGAATTAATCACTAAATCTTCTGTTCACTTCGGATTGGCGAAAAAAATGCTTTAGGGGTTTTCACACGAAGGGTTCCTTGTTACGGTGAAAATTTCACTAATTCTTCTTCTTCGCGATTATCTCTACTGCATACTTACCTTACCAATCAGACTAAGGCCGGGGTGGTCCGTGCTGTATACAGAAGTTGTTTCCATTCCCCTCGGTCCATGGCGGCATTCCGCCAACCTCGTTGTCTGCGGAGGGTCCGCAGGTCGCCTTCAACTTGATCGATCCACCTTGCTCATTGCACGCCTCTTCTTCGTGTGGCTACTGCATAGGGTAGGTGTACCAGTTATGGCAAGTGCACCAGTTATGACACTAAAACATGCAAACTCCATAAGCCATGCCACAACTGGTACACTTTTTAAGTTGTGCCATAACTGGTACACTTACCCTATGTCTCTACTGCATATTCTGTTTAAATTTGAAGTACGGCCGGTCTTAATAAATCGTAAGTATTGAACCTTTTATTCTATCCAAGAACAAGTTTTGATTTCGATACAATTGCATAGGTGCATTATGCGTGCTTTTATCTACAGTAAGAGATTTTTAATATTGGAGGATAGGAATTGAACATACAATGAATGAAAGTATTTGTAATAGTTCTTGATGACATATTTGTTATTGCTAGCCATTTGCAAAAGAAGAATCATTTTTCCTTTCTTACCACATACTTCATTACCTTAACCTAAGTTTATTGGCTTTTTTTTAATTATTTTAAAATAACTTCCATCTCTCTTTATTTGTTATTGGCATTCGGCAGGACGTTTTTCATGGTTGAACATGGTTATGGGTCAAATCCACATTTTAAGGTGTACAATGACAGAATATTACGGAGTGATATACTTCATGGAATCGTGTATCTGCAAGCGAACTCATAGGATGACCAGATGTGCAGCGCAGTAGGTTCATACTTTTGAAACTCCTAGATTGTTTTTTTTTTAATTTCGGTATGCTCCATAAACAACGAAAAATGCACCATAGGAAATACATGATTTTCCATGATGGTCTACTTTCGACGAGGGGTCTTAAGATGCCGAAAACAGCCATGTATGTCCTTTCATGGAACATTTTACTAAAATAATGGATAGATTATGATCAATTTTATGGAACAATTTTTAATCGTTATGGAGCGTTTGTCAAAAATAAGTTTAATATAATTTACTTTTTAAGTATACAAAATAAATTTCACGCAGTTGCTTCCAGTGGTGCCAATCAACTTGAGAAGCAGCGATAGCTTAACTATATGTTTTCATGGTTCCGAAGTCGATCAATTTTATGGAGCATTTTTGATTTTATATGGTAATAGTTGTTGAATGTATGGAAACTCTTATGGCTGCTTTAATGTAAACGGATCACTCTTTATGGTGCAGTATCTTTTTTATAAAGTTCATCATTGATGAAATAATGGGTTACCAACATATAGAACATGGAAAGTTTTTGTACTCTTTATGGAACATTTTTATATTTTGATGGTGTTTTTTACGAATGTTCATTGGTGCAACATTTCACTTGAACAAGAAATTTAGTACTTTCACCGGCTCCATTTCACCTGTTTATGGAGTATTTTTGTTAATTTATGGAGCATGTTGTATTTTTTATTGGTACATGACTTTTTACTTTATGGAGCGCTTTTTATTTTTTTATGGTGAATAGACTTTTCTTCATGGTCGCAAAAACTATTTGCCCATCCAATCTATGCCATGTAATAAGCCGTGGTGCAATTCAAAAATTGTTTTGAAACACCGAAAGCTTGGAAGTGTCGCAGATCGAACTGGACCAGAACGTAATTGTAAGTTCGACGACGCATTGCTGAGCACGGTTTGGAAAGTCATTTTGCTCGGAAACGGCCGTTCATGGTGAAAACGAAGAAGCGATCGCGGTTTCTTGAAACGGGTTGTTTTGTCAGACGAATCAAAGTTTGCGTTGTTTAACGGAAACCGATGACTGCGAGTTGGCGGAAAAACGATGAAAGGCTGAAGGATAAACACCTTCAAGCGACTATGAAGCACGGCTATGGAAACATCATGGTCTGGGGCTGTTCCTCTTTGGTTTGGAGTGGAAAATCTGGCACTAATCAATTGTATTATAGGATCGACTATAGCAACCGCATTGCTGACCTACGGAATAGGCTTACTAGGCCGAGGAGGACCAGCAACTTTGCAGACTTTTGCTCCCCTACAATTCAGTGGTTCGGTATGCCTCTGGAGCTTTCGTGACCAGTCCGACACCCTCAATCATGGCCGACGCGGGAACCCTACTGTTCGAACCGCTGACAGCACGGTCTATAGCAAGAACTATCATCTGAATAGCTGTGAAGAATCGTGACAACATGAACATCACCCTTCCATTGATTCAACGAGCCTCAAACCGCCTCCCTAGAATTATCAGGTACTGCGCTCCCCGCTGTCGGTCAACTGTGAGGCAGAGTGATCGCACGAAAGCCTTTGGTTGTGTGGGGTGTAAAGAAATGCATACGCCGGCGGTTCTAAGGGTGAAGATACGGGTCGCATTCTTCAACGGAGAAATTGCTGGCACCTACAGTCTTCCAAAAGCATTCAGTTTCTTCTCTGCGGTGGCATACGCCATAAAGATGGCTGCCATGATCTCAAACCAGAATAACGAGTTGGTTGTTCTATCGGTTTCTAATAGCTGCCTGCTGGCATTTGAGGCGGGAAAATCCCAAAACTCGTGGATACAAGAAATGGAAGAAATAGCGCAGAACAAACCTGTTCGATTTTGCTGGATTCCTGGGACACGCCGGAACCAGTGGCAATTCCGCAGCCGATCGACTAGCCAATTAAGCCAGGAGGAAATAGGCCATCGATGTACCAATTCTAGAAGAAGAAGCTATGAGAAAAGTTAAACAATCGATACGCCACCGGTGGGATAATCAGTGGTATGAGACTATGGAGTCAAAGTTTAGGGAAGTAAAGGAAGATATCTGCAGGTTTAAGGATCAGGAACACAAGTCTAACACACACCTTCCTGTTGAAGAAGGAGCCACCGCACAATTGTGAATGTTGCGATACGGTGATGGATGGCTAGCATTTAATTTTCGAATGCGGGAATTTTGTAACCTAAAGGCAGAAAAATAACATTGGGACTAGCTTTCGTGACGCCCTGGGAAATACAGAGGAGCAAATAACACGAATGCTGAACTTTCTAAGGGACTGTTTTCCAAACTGTATCAAAACCATAAAATGGAAGAAGCCTAAGAAGAAAAAGATGAACCGTGTCCGATGCTAAGTCGGATGAAGAAAAAACTGGAGAAAACTAGAGAAAGAAGAAACAATGATGAAAACAAGTGCGCAAGAATACAAACTGAAGAAAAACAGTTTGGAAATAGCAGCCGTAGCCGAAGAAGAGAAGCCGTAGGAGGAGCCGAAGAAGAGAAGCGTAACGAAAGCAGCGGAAGAAGAAACCCGAAGCGCATGGAGGAAAAAATGAAGAGCAGAGAAAATTGAAGGAGGTACAATGGAAGAAGCAAAACAGTGCAAATAAGCAAAATAAAAAACTGTAATAAAAGAAGAAAACGTGAAAGAGAGAAACGTAACGCAATCGAAGAAAAAGAAAAGCGAAGCAGATTAAGTGGACGAATAGAAGTCCAAGAGAAGCGGTAGAGCAGAAGCACTAAAAGTTTAAGACGTAAAGAAACAGAAGGAAAATTTTTGAAGAAGATTAGCAGAAGAAGAAAAGTGGGAGGAGAAAAGTAAAAAAAGAAGAAGAAAATACAGATATAAGAAAAGTAGAACAATCGTAAGAAGCAAGAGAAGTTGAAGCAATCCAACGAATGAATAGAAGAAGAAGTAGAAAAGTTTTTGAATAAGAGTTGAGAAGGACGAAATGAAGTGGAGTGGGAAAAGAGTTACTGAAAATATTGCACATGAAATAGATTAAAGAAATCAAAATTTCGTAAGACACGGATACACCGTTCTGGTGTGAAGTGTCAGTAATAAAAAAAGTGTAAGGTTTCCGGCAGGCGCTGGTTCTGCTCAACATTGTCGTGTACGATAACTGCCGCTGAGGGTATAGGGACGGGTGAATAAGACCAAAATTCCAGGCCGGCTTGATCGCTCGATGCTACAGTCGGTCCTTACGGCACTGGTCTTTGTACGGAACAAGTCAAAACACCGAGCTTTTAAGTTTCCTCGAATCTACGGAATTTCCAACGAAAGAAAATAGTAATTCCTATACAATAGTTCCAATTATTGATTTATTAAACACCTTCCAATTTCAGTCGTCTTTTGATATCAAAACTGGTTACTCGTTGTGAGCGTTTTACTAAATTGTATTATAATATATAAATTTAATAAAATAATATATTTAATAATAAATATACCAATGTTTGTCCAACTTTTCAACGAATAATCCAAGATCCAATTGTAATAAACAGTCCTAGTTGAATCCTAGTTGAAAGGCGAACTTCTAGTGTCCTTCAACCAAGTGCCAACATTTGAAATGATTCGCTAGCTACTTCCACGGAGAACAGACATCCAAGCTGGGGTGCCCTTCGTGTATGTGTATGTATGGTAGCCACCATCCCCTCTAGCCCTTGGCTTGGATGCAGCTCCACTTAATAGCAAGATCAAATTGGGCCACCGATCTGAATTCGCACTATCGCTGTATGAAGGGCCAAAAACGGAGGGGTGGACCCGTAAGCAGAGACACTTACACGAAATCCACGGGAAATTAAGAATCTCCTTCCAACGATATGATCCATCAAATCGAATAACACAATTCGCAATACTCATTAAGCTTTCTACAGGATGTGGAAGAATAGAAGTCCAAGAGAAGCGGTAGAGCAGAAGCACTAAAAGTTTAAGACGTAAAGAAACAGAAGGAAAATTTTTGAAGAAGATTAGCAGAAGAAGAAAAGTGGGAGGAGAAAAGTAAAAAAAGAAGAAGAAAATACAGATATAAGAAAAGTAGAACAATCGTAAGAAGCAAGAGAAGTTGAAGCAATCCAACGAATGAATAGAAGAAGAAGTAGAAAAGTTTTTGAATAAGAGTTGAGAAGGACGAAATGAAGTGGAGTGGGAAAAGAGTTACTGAAAATATTGCACATGAAATAGATTAAAGAAATCAAAATTTCGTAAGACACGGATACACCGTTCTGGTGTGAAGTGTCAGTAATAAAAAAAGTGTAAGGTTTCCGGCAGGCGCTGGTTCTGCTCAACATTGTCGTGTACGATAACTGCCGCTGAGGGTATAGGGACGGGTGAATAAGACCAAAATTCCAGGCCGGCTTGATCGCTCGATGCTACAGTCGGTCCTTACGGCACTGGTCTTTGTACGGAACAAGTCAAAACAGCGAGCTTTTAAGTTTCCTCGAATCTACGGAATTTCCAACGAAAGAAAATAGTAATTCCTATACAATAGTTCCAATTATTAATTTATTAAACACCTTCCAATTTCTAGTCGTCTTTTGATATCAAAACTGGTTACTCGTTGTGAGCGTTTTACTAAATTGTATTATAATATATAAATTTAATAAAATAATATATTTAATAATAAATATACCAATGTTTGTCCAACTTTTCAACGAATAATCCAAGATCCAATTGTAATAAACAGTCCTAGTTGAATCCTAGTTGAAAGGCGAACTTCTAGTGTCCTTCAACCAAGTGCCAACATTTGAAATGATTCGCTAGCTACTTCCACGGAGAACAGACATCCAAGCTGGGGTGCCCTTCGTGTAGTGTGTATGTATGGTAGCCACCATCCCCTCTAGCCCTTGGCTTGGATGCAGCTCCACTTAATAGCAAGATCAAATTGGGCCACCGATCTGAATTCGCACTATCGCTGTATGAAGGGCCAAAACGGAGGGGTGGACCCGTAAGCAGAGACACTTACACGAAATCCACGGGAAATTAAGAATCTCCTTCCAACGATATGATCCATCAAATCGAATAACACAATTCGCAATACTCATTAAGCTTTCTACAGGATGGCTTGTTAAGAAGGGCGCGTCACTCTCCTGAAACTGTTGGAGTAGAACTCGCAGCACCACACTCGAATCGGTAGGATAAGAAATGATACTGTTTGTTCCCTCCTAGACTCAGGCAGTCAATCAAACCATCGTCCAGTTTCAGCTTGAATGATACCCTGGTGCTCCCTCCCAACCCAGTATTTATTATATTTATATAAATATAGATGTAATGTAATAATAATATGTTATATATGAATATATGGTAGAGCAAAATTATACAAGGATATTTAGTTAAATTATGTAATAGTTGGAGTTCACGAGCCTATGATAACCATGTTAAACTAAATTAATTAACCTGCTGAAATAATAATATTAAGGCAGTAATAATAATATGCAGCTTCGTACCACTTTGTATCACTGATAGGTGACTGTATCTCTGGAATGTGAAGGTCATCTTGTTATTCATTGAGGTATAAATATCAATAAAGCATTCAATTGTATATAAAACCATAATATTATATTATTACGTATTTAATCATGACATATAGATATGTAACCTTCTGGAATGAAGAGCATTTATTAATTTTGATTATTATTTGATATAATGTAATAAAATAATTATACCGGCCGGATCACCAATCTGAAGCAATTCAAATTTTAATAATTATTTTATTACTTCTTCCATAATATTATATTTATGATATGCAATTAATAATGATGAACAGCTGTGTTCCGCTGAACCGCTCAAATAGTAGTTGATGATCGTGTACTGAAATGTTAAGGTCATATTACGCCATTTAATGGAAAATATAATGAAGGAATTAAAGGTTGAGTGGTCGAGAGAGTCGTCAACATTTCTATTAATGAAAATATGCTAGAGCTTGTAAAAAACATGCATCATATAATAACACATACTAGTATCTACACATCTATATATACATCCATTGCTACTTTCGAGAAGGCCACTCCGACGGTGCTAGATACAGCTGAAAATTGATCCCCATTCTTACTGCTGCTTCTACCAGAAGATGATCATCCTATAACCGCAAGACCTCCTCTCCTAAACTGTATGGTACCTGAGAGAAATTTACATTTCTGGCGTAATACATGTAATGAAATATACAGAATTAGGCTATGAATAAACAATGTCCTATAAGATAAAATATATAGTGCGGGTATATTGTAATATGAACTGAAAATTACATGTGTGCCGACCGCTGTTTTGTTGCAATTGTAGACAAACTTGCGCATCCATTATGAACCAGAAAATTTAGGCAATGTATGACCGCCATGAAAAAAAGAATTTTAAATTTTAAATTATTTTGTAATACCTGACGACCTGGAAGACCTGAAAGATATGAGAATGGAAAATTATGATATGATGTACCGGTCGCACCCCCTCACTTCGCTATTGTCGGATTGACAACATTGCCCAGGCTACGCCAACCAGCGTCTCCATGTTTCAGCTGGCAGTCTTTTGTGATCATATAACTCGTGGAGGCGTGAGGTAGGAACTTGTGAGGACCAGAGGTCGGTCGCACCCTCCTGCCAAGTTGTCAACTCACCATTTGAAGCCCTCCAAGCTGGGGTGCCCTTCGTGTGTAAATTTCTGTAACGGATATTTTGAAATTACAGTCCGTTTCCGTTAGTTTTGGTGAATCATATGTTGATGGCGCCACTTGTTTTTCCAATCGTTTGCTTTTAAAAATTTACACAAGTTGAAAAAAAAAGTTCGAGCCTGGATGTCTGCAATTCTCGTGCTATTTCGACATTTCAAGTTCATCGGTTGTAGCACCTGAGGTGCAATTGTAATGCGATTGTAATAGAACTTTCTTTCCTGGCACGGGTGAATAACGAAATTTTCCAACCAAACTCACGTTAAAACAAAAAAGCATAAACTAATGTATTATATAACTGATGTTGGAAAGAAGGACGTTCAGAGTGAAGGAAACGGCACACTCTCCCGAGAAGTGATAATGGAAAATGGACTGTGTCAAGGTTCAGTAATTAGTGTTACGCTCTTCACGATAGCAATCGACACTATATCCTCACAGCTTCCACTCAATACCCAGATCCTACTGTTCGCCGATTGCGTATTACTAATCTCCAGTGATAACAATCGAAAAAAAACTAGCTGAACAACTTCAAACGGCATTAAAATCCATAGAAGTATGGGAGAACCGCACTGGGTTCAAAATCTCAACTGAAAAATTGCAACTGAATCTTCAAGAACCCAAGATCCAGGAAGCAAGCCAACGTAAAGCTCAAACTCAAAAACAAAGTTATACCGGAGAAATCTAGTCACAAATGCCTTGGGGTAACGCTTGAACAAGATCTTACCTACAAAACTCATATTGAGGAAGTCAAAGCAGCATGCAACCAAAGACTCCAGTTCCTCAGATGCATAGCCTCCAGAACATGGGGGGGGGAGTTCGGAAAACCATAACAAAAATATATAAATCTACTATACTGGAGAAAATACTATATGCTGCACCAATCATCTCTTCAACTAGTGAATCAACAATAAAACAGATAGAAAGCATCCACAACCAAGGACTCCGAATAATAACGGGCGCATTCCAGCCCAGCCCAATAGAGAGTTTACAAGTAGAATCAGACATACCTAGCCTTATTAATCTGTTAGATCAAAGATTGGCCTTTTTTTCAACCAAACTATCAAACAACAATCAAAATCAAAACCAAATAGGCAGCGAAACAGAAGAAGAGAATAGCAACAGCTCAGGTGAATTGTGGAATCAAGGACCACCCACAGAACCAAACAACATTGAAGCCAGGGACAAGAAGAAGAAAACGTAGAAATCCTAGAAAAACTAGAAACCCAGTAAAATACTCTACATACCAAGAACTCCGCCATGGGTGAGAAAAAACATACCAGTAGACAAATCTCTTCTGTCTGCTAGTAGAAACGGAAAGAGCCCGCCCGAAATAAGGAAACAGTTCGCACAGATGATTAACACCAGATATAGGATGTACACCACAATCTACACGCACGGATCGAAAAATGAATCCAAAACTGGGTTCAACTTCATCACTGAAGAGGAGATCATACGCAATCGTACCCACAGTCAGCATAGTATCTACTGCGTTGAAAGTCTTGCGATAATTGGAGCACTTAGATGGGTCATCAGTCAAGAAAGAGCAGGTGCTTACTGACTCTCTCAGTGTCCTGACGTCCTTAGAAAAAGAAAATCGAAACCACCTTCAAGGATGAGATAGCACATTTATACAACGAAATAATCAAAAATGGAACATCAGTGATATTCATATGGGTTTCTAGCCACATAGGCATCCCAGGAAACGCAAAAGCCGATAAGGAAGCAAAACGCGCACTCGATATGAACACAACAGTGCCGGAAATAGTAGACTACAACGAAATAAAAACCATAATCAAAACCAGCATGATCAACAAATAGAACAATAAATGGAATGCTACTAACAACAAAAAATTATGAGAAATTAAAAACACAGTCTCGCCCTTTAGAGAAGGCCTCATCGGAAATCGCAGAGAGGATGTTAAACTCACCAGACTCCGAATTGGACATACCCAGCTGACACATGCATAACTACTTGATAAAACTGAACCACCCAAATGCAGAAAATGTTACCACACTCTCACAGTCAAACACATCATCGCAAACTGTGCCGGGTACGACGACGTAATGGAAAAAAATGGACTCCGGTTCAACATGAGGCAAGCTCTAGCTGACGACAACTCTCGAGCAAAACAAGTGCTGGAGTTTTTAGAAGAAATTGCGCTGGTCAACGCAATATGATGGAACAAGCCAACTGACACCAGGCTATATAACAACGCGTGCATTACTTGATTTTACAGTCACTCAAGTCTTACAAGTGGAAGAATTAATCCGACAATAGGAACCACCGACTCTAAAGAAAAAGACCAAGACGTGAAGCAGATCGGTGACCAACAGGTCACTTTAATAGAGAACCAAGAAGTCCATACGGGCTTCCACGAGAAGCTCGAATGGAAGCTGCTCCTCATCATGATTGCTGTATCCATCCTACTGATGTTGAAGATTCTGAAACTGATGTGAAAATTCTGTATGAAACAAGCGTTTGAAACAGCCCGGTCCGTCGCTACATTGCAACAGGTTTAACCAACAGAAAATGGAATACCACGACGACGAGAAGATGATGTCCAGCAGCACAGATACAAACTACGAGAAATGAAATAACCGTATCCAAGTGTGAATTTAAAGTGATAACACATAAGTAACGCGAATTTCAAAGCTCTGTAATTAAAATAAGTCAAGACCCGAATAAAAACCTTAAAGGGTCTATAATAATAAAAAATAAACTTATGTATTAACAGAAGGCATCAGAAAAGGCACTTATAATATTTAAAATAGTATCAGAAATAATTGTGTGAGCACAATTATATTCAAGTGAAGGTCACCGGATTACAAAAATAACTGTCACCAAAGTCGAAGTGTACTGAAAATATTTAGTTTATTCGTAAATTCGCTCTGTAAACATAATCTTTGTACATAAAATACATGCTTCATACATTGAAAAAAACATTCGTATTGCTTATCATCTCACTAAAAACATTCACTAAACCTCTTTCATACAATGTACGAAACGAGTTACGTACGAACCAGCCAATCACTGCTCCTTCTCTATCGTATACGCACATATTCGTGTTGCTGCTGAGATGGGCTGAACTCATTTGTTTAACTTAACATCTATAAAAGCGTCACTTGCTTCATTAATCACACTACTTTTCAAAAGTCAATATGACCAACCCAAAAATCAATTTGAATTGGTTCAAAGGTGAATAAGCCAATTTTTAGCTTTTAAAGCTTAAAATAAATTTAACAAGCTGTTATAAAGCATGCAATGTCTGTTGAGAATCGGAAGCAGTAGCAGCTCTTTCCGATAGGACAGGATCAACTCCACGGTCTTACTATTTTATCGAATTTCATTTCAAGTCGATAAAAAAGATCCGTCAAACTGCCGTGCAACCGTGGAACGATAAGCACCATTATTTTTTTCGTCTCAAATTTCGTAGCTCATTGTGGTGTTTTCGTATATCATATAAAATTATTACAGGCTTCGTTCTTCTGACATCGCATATGGTAATGCATATAAAGCCATTTTCATGAATAGAACAATTAACTTTCGTTGCAGAAGACAATTATTAAATTAACGTTTTAAACGATCGACTTTGTTGTATGAAGTAAGTGTTATTTTCAGAGTGGCGATGCAAATCAACCACAATGCCGCTCTTTTTTGTAATTCTGTGACATTCACCTTAAAGTTTGAAGAAGTACATTTTTTTGGTGAAAATATATTAAATCTTAGCTTCTACAGCGGATGAATGTCGACTTAGTATTCAGACGTCATCAAATTAATCTATTTTTACTTTTGTTGAAAAATTTGCAAACAAGCTCATCACATTTCAATAATTTTCGCATATTCCTTGCTTCAATGCTAAACGAATTACAATCCAGATATCCACTTGACTGCCATTTGTTCCCTCTGTTTTGTCAAAAGAAAGGGGAATTCATCTGAACAAATCCCCTTCAGCAAAGGGTAAGAGTCGATCGGTTGCTGGTTTGTCGAGAGTTGTAAATCCTGGCCCAATGTGCGCATGTGATGTGGAGTTTTCCCTGCAGAGGAAACGTAACATAAATACCCTCTGACCAACTGCCATCCGGAAGTCATTCGTGACTAAGACAATGAACGGAACGGATTAGTGGTGTGTGTTTTGTTTAAGTTCTAGTTTTTATTTCTCAATTCCATAGTCGAGCAGAAATAGAGAATCAATCATGATAAACCTTGCCGTCGTGTGGATTCTGTCGACGATTGCGTTCTCGTTTGCTGCTGAGGATGTCTTTATTGGAGGCTTCGAGAAACGCGGCCCCATGCTCGGGTGCCACAAAAGGGTGTTCACGTATCGTGTTTCGCAAGCGGATAGCAAAGGGCGCGAGTGTTGGGACCATGTGAGTGTTTGGTCCTGTCATGGACGGTGTGATTCGAACGAGATTTCCGACTGGCGTTTCCCGTATAAACGGTCCCACCATCCGGTGTGTATGCATGCCGGGCGAACTCGGTCGGTGGCCACTCTGAGGCACTGTCACCCGGACGCCGACGCGGAGGCTAAACTGTACGAGTACATGGAACCTAAATCGTGCAGCTGTCAGGTAGGAACTCACACGAGAATCAATTGGTCGTCAAGTTGGTTGAAGTAACTAAAACGTGTCGAATCATCAATATCGAATTATCAATAATGTGCGTACATTGAGGAACACATTTCAACAAACAATGAAGGTTCTGTGGAAATGAAATGGAATAATGTTTGTTCAGCTGTCAACTCATAAAGTTTGTAGGGACTCTCAATAAATATGGTTCATTTGAAGTTGATTTTTTGGAGATTTTTTTTACGGATTGCGTTATAGTAAAATTTTTTTTTTTGATATGAGTGTAACGAAATCTGGTACAATTTGTCTTGCCATTTCAAGCAATATCACTATTTGCTTCTTGCCTGCCCTTAACTTGGGCTGTGTTCCAATTCGCGAATTAAATTTAATTTTCACTTAAACTTGACAGATGGAAAATAATCGATTATGTCTGCTACTCGAGCTGAATTATTTCCGACAGACGGTAACTTAATTTCGACAGGTACCTCATCGAAAGTTGGTTGATCAATTACATAGGGATTTAATCGATAAATCGATTATTTTCCACCTGTCTAGTTTTAAGTAAAATTAAAATTAATTCGTGAATCGGAACACAACCTTACTGTTCTAGCTGCACTTTCACATTTTTTAAATTCGATCGTCATTTAAATACGTGACGTGCTTGAGGGACAGGAGGGTTTTGGAAACGGTTACGAGCCATAGAGAATTATTAAATGTTCATTCAAAATGTGACGATACAGCGAAAATAAAAAACCATGATTGTTTTGCAATTTTGCATGATTTTATCTCATTTTTTGCAATGGATTGTCACTTGGCGAACAGAATGCAACATTTGCTGTAGGCAAACATGCAATTTCAAATTGCAAATGTGCTACAATAAATTCGATATGCGCGTGAGGTGATGCAGTGTATTAAGTTGATGAGTGCGATATTGGAGTCCGATACGTGAGTTGAATAAACACAGTAGTTTCGATTGTCCAGACACTAAGCAGCACAGTATACACTAAGGTTTTTGTTTGCACGGTTTTTTTTAACACGGTTTGTTTTCGACGATAAACAGAACGGAACCACTTATCGACCTTATTCAAATCACATTTTAAGTTTTGGGCAAAAAGTAATCATATGGCAGTTTTTCAAAAAATTCACAATTTTTGGTGTCAATACTCAAAATTTTAAAAACTGTATTTTGACCATTGCATGGAAAGGTAACGCATACAAAAAAAGGAGGAGCAATATAAAATGTTTAAGCATGTGAATTTATCAACTCTATTAAGTCTTTTTTTACACGGTTCCATACTAAAAGTGGAACGTATCCTCCGTGCAAAAAAAAAAAACACATTTGTGTACGTTTTCGAGTTATCGTTTATCTTATAATACGCTTTTTTTTATGAAGATTGCATTTTGCGTATAATGCGGATTTTCCAGAATATGATTTAAAAAATATAATCAATCTGGCATGGTAATGCACCAGAGAAGATTGACGTAAACCTTCATTATAAATAATTCATTTATTTTGAGGCACAATAGAGTTAGCTTTACGGAGCCGATAATTTATTGTTTTATTTTTAGTTTAATGAATGACATATCACTGGGAGATGTTCGCTCATCATCATGAGGCACCAAGAGTGGACATTAATGTTTTTGGCTAGAATGAAAAATGTGAAGAGAAAGTGTTGAAAGTCTCGCCAGTGTGCGGCAAGCTGAAAATAGAACAGATGTTTTTATTTAGGAAAATTGAGCGAAAGGGCATGTATCCAGTGGTACTCGAACCATGGACGTCAATTTTTGCCTAGCATCCCACTGCGGGGTAGGTTGTAGGACGGACCAAGTCCGCCACTGCAACAGGCAAAAATTGACCTACGGAAGAAGCTCATGTACCACTGTGGCTTGTATAGTTATTCTAGCGATCTATTGTGTGCACTCTGTTTTATTGATGCGCACATGCGAGAGGAACTCTCTCCTCTTTTGGATTTGTTTTGATTCGCAACGACTGAGATCACTCAAGTTTTTCTTGAGTGAAGAAGAAGAAAACACAAGCAAATTAAACTCTTATACTACACGCAAAAAAGAGCCGTAGTAGGAAATACCATTTTGAGGGTTAAATTAAGCGCAATCACCAACACTTTTTAGCTGACTAAAAATGCGTTTGGTTTTACCAGGCCTGCAATTAGATCAACCATGGTGCGGTTGATATCAATATAAGGTCTGTCAAATATACCACAAATGTTAAAGGTTTTACCATAAACGTAGTAAATTTGACTGAAATTTCATGGTAGTTTTAAAGATAGACATAGTCGGGTAAAGTGGTAGCTTTAACTACAAGATTTTTTTCTGTGTAGACATTGGAAGAAACCCATAAACTGATTGCATACAACACAGATCAAAAGATTTCAACACATCTCTTACAACATCATAAGGTTGTCTTCCTTGGGCCTAAAGGATATCCAAAAGTCTTGTTCCCGCGGCGCGACTGCGTGATCGATGTCGTCATAACCGTTTCCAAACCGGCAAAGATTGCTGTCCACGGGATTAATGCGATAGAAGTGTGCATCTAAATGGTAGTGGATGCACATAAGCCTACCCATCACACGGATGAATTCACGACTTGCGTGCAGGTTTTTAACCACACCCTCGATAAAACAATAGGAAAGATGGAATGTAACAGCCGTTCTAGATTTCCGGTGGCTCAATCGGTTTGCCAACTCGAAAAGGTACTCTTTCGTACTAAATGGTAAAATTCATCATGTTAAATTTGTCTATCATACAAATCGCCTTCATATGCGCCAAACTTTGCGAGCGAGTCCACTTTCTCATTGCCTGGGATTGACCAATGTGAAAAAACTCATCGACCAGCGCACTCATCTGTCCCCTTAGTTTTGAAAGGAAATAAAAGGAGATCTACTAGGTTTTATTGGCCGAAGCGCTTCATTCAAACTGAGGCTGCCCGAGAAGATAAAGAGAAGGCATGTTGAAAATGATCCCCAATGCGAAGTTGATTGCTGCCAGCACAGCAACATAAACAGATCAAGGTTTCTGACGTTTGTGGAAGGCGCTAGAGTTTTCATTGAAAACAGCGAAGCCAGTGGATTCATTGAGGCGAGACCCGTTAATTAAAAACCTTCTTTTTTTGGAATTGGCGTGTTTATACAGTTCAGTAAACATACGCGAAATTATTATAGAACATAGTTGTTCCGGAATCTTATGACATGGTTGTTGCATGAAAAGATCATAATAAATGAAATAAATGATGATAATGAAAGATCATAAGGAACAGCTGTGGGTTAATCGAGAGAATCCAAGAACACTTTGAATTAAACCAGACCCCAAGGTATAACGATTTGGTAATGTTTCTACCGCTTTCGAGTAAACATAAAGGGTGTCCACGATGAAATTGCCACACTATGAAATTGCTCTAACTTTTTAACCGTTGGGTAGAATTTAATGAAAATTTGGGTGGATTTAGTTCATAGTGCATTATTCACATCCTGCAAGTTTAAAAGTCCTGTGATCAAAATCGCGGAAATGGAGTCGAAAGAACAGCTCGTGCGTGATAAAATCTTGCGCATTCATCACGAGAACAAGGATCTCTCGCATTGTTCCATCGCTAAAACGTTGGGAATCGCGAATTCCACGGTGTCGCGACTGATTAAGCGGTTCGAGGAACGGTTGACCACCGATCGGAAGCCCAGAAGTGAAGGAAAAAGTATTCCGTACAACACCAAAAATCACAACCGCGTAGTTGGGGCCTTCAACCGAAATCCGAACGCCTCCGTTCGGGATGTGGCTAAGAAGCTGCACCTAAGCCGAAATTTTGTCTAGAAGGCCAAAACTAAGGCTGGCCTTCGAACGTTCAAGGTACAAAAGGCCCCTAATCGCGACGAGAAGCAGAACAAGTCCGCCAAAACCCGTGCCAGGAAGTTGTACCTCCATGCTGACGAAAGTTGAATGCTGCATCATGGACGACGAAACATATGTGAAGGCTGACTTCAAACAGATCCCCGGCAACCTGTTTTTCACGGCCAAGGATAAGTTCAGCGTTCCGGAGCATGTCCGCACTCAGAAGATGTCCAAATTTGCGAAGAAATTCCTGGTTTGGCAAGCCATCTGCACGTGCGGGCAGCGGAGTGCACCTTTCGTGACCCACGACACGATGAACGGACAGGTGTACATAAAAGAGTGCCTCCAGAAGCGGCTGCTTCCTCTCCTGAAGGCCCACAACGTCCCAACAATCTTCTGGCCGGATTTGGCCTCATGCCACTACTATAAGGACGTGCTGAAGTGGTATGCGGACAATAAGGTCAATTTCATGCCGAAAATGTTCAACCCTCCCAACACTCCGGAGCTCCACCCCATCGAGAAGTACTGGGCGATTATGAAGCAGCACCTTCTTAAACGACCTAAGGTAGTGAAGACAGTCGAGGAACTGAAGAAAGTATGGGTTTACATGCAAAAAACGGTTGATTCACAGGTTGTGCAGAATCTTATGGCCGGGGTTAAGGTCAAGGTGCGGGCATTTGCGTATGGACTGTAAATAAAATACGAATAAAATGTTAAAATGAAGTTTAACAGTTATTTCTCAATTCCAGAAAATTTGATGGCAATCGGATGAAAACTCGAATTTTGCGAATCAATTTTGTGTGTGGCAATTTCATCGTGGACACCCTTTAAAATAGTCATGTGGTGCGGTAAGAGTTCGAACCCTAGATTCCTAACCCAAGAAATTAGTTTATCTGGGGAATTTTACCATGGTTCTTGCAAGTTGACGGCATGTGAGCCTCTTAAGCTTGTATTACACTGTTTGTCCAATAGCCAAATATTTGTCATAGGCAGATAGGCATCTGACAAACATCTATGATATCTGTCAGCTGTCTAGCTGCCTATGCCAAATATTTGGCTATTGGACAAACAGTGTAATACAAGCTTTAGGAAAACCACAATGTCATCAGCAAGTTGTCTAATGCCTGGGACAGACATTCAACGTACAACGTTGTACTCCTTTAGTCTAGTATATGTTTTTTAGTATTGGATTAAAGTATTTTACAATTGTACAACGCTGTATGTTGTATGTCTGTACCAGGTATAAATGTGCATGGTTCTGCCAAATAATTGTCAATATCTTTGACGTAAACGTTGTAAAGAAGGGGGCTATGCACGAAAGCATAGCAATCGGACGGTATGACGTATGATTAGATGCTGGTTTACCAGGCTTTTGAATAGTTATCAACAAAGTGCAGACTTCTTCTACTAATACTCATACTCGACGAGTACACGACACTGAAGAAGTCTGCACTTTGTAGACGAAATACGCGTATCTGTCAAGATAAGCAATAAAGGTAGTCGGAATTATATGGAAAATACTAATCTTTCTTCTCATTTTATAGTTACTGGTATTCCACTAAACAACTCACACTTTTCAGGATTCAATAGAATCTTTGTTTTTGTTTTGATACACTGGGTTATTTTGACATAATATTTGAGGGTGTGATCGTGTGAGTTACGTTATTAGGGGTGTATCATTAAACTTTGAACCGAGCTTGGGACCGATCTGCTCGTATTTCCTGACCGAAAAACGATATAATTTTTTCTTCTTGACTATCCAGTCCCTGGTATTATCAACAATCAATATGTAACTAGCGATTTGAAATTGGTTCACTGTTGTAGAACCCCTTGGTCCGAATTACACCTTGAAGCCAGCACCTTGTTTTACATATTTGCGCTTTTGTTTTGATTTGCTGTGTTATTTTGACAGAGTATTTGAGAGTGTGTTCATGTGAGTTCATTATAAGGGGTGCATTATCAACAATCAATATGTAACTAGCGATTTGAAATTGGTTCACTGTTGTAGAACCCCTTGGTCCGAATTACACCTTGAAGCCAGCACCTTGTTATACATATTTGCGCCTTTGTTTTGATTTGCTGTGTTATTTTGACAGAGTATTTGAGAGTGTGTTCATGTGAGTTCATTATAAGGGGTGCATTATTGAGCTTGGGACCGAGCTTGGGACGATGTTCTAGTACTGACTGAGCCAAGAAAAAAATCGTTTTTGTATGGGACCTACTGGTCTTAGAGTTAGTCTATGGCATTATTGAGCTTGGGACCGAGCTTGGGACGATGTTCTAGTACTGACTGAGCCAAGAAAAAAATCGTTTTTGTATGGGACCTACTGGTCTTAGAGTTAGTCTATGGTATTATTGCTATTATAAGCATATGGAGTGAGATGAGCATCATAGTTTTACCAAAACCTTAGAGTTTCAGATAAAATTTTAAGGAATATACCAAACATACTATTTATCAAATAATGTCGGGACTGAACTTTGATGCAAATAATCGAAATATATCAAAAAATAAACCGTCGCCAGGTACTAAACCAGGTTTTGGGAACTTTATATTAAAAATTTCCAATCATGTTTTGTTAAAAGAAGATTTTCAACAGTACTTAACGTATTTGGCATTGATCGAATTACTTTTTTAAGTTATTATTAATGCTTAAAACGCATTTTAGTTATTATGGTAGATTAGAGGCGAAATGAGCATACCATCTAATCTCAAATAAAGCTGCTACGTTGTCATTAACTTTTCGTTAACATAAGGCAGAATGTTTATTTCGAGTTTTTGGTTCTTTATTAATAAGTATCCGAAAATGAATATGCCGTTAATGAATAGTATTTCATCGTAGTTATAGTGAATCCTAGAGAGTTATTAGTACATGGCACTGAAGAAGTCTGCACATTCTAGACGAAATACGCGTATCTGTCAAGATGAGCAACGGTAGTTGGAATTAGATAGAAAATACTAATTTTTCTTCTAATTTCTAGTTGTTGTAGTTATAGTGGTTTTGAAGCTTTGACCTAAAAACTACTTTCTTGTCGTTTATGTGTGTTTGTCTGTTCGTATCTATTAGTCCTGTTCATATCTGTTAGTCTGTTCA
>JASCZW010014790.1:0-22098 GCA_034211315.2 Aedes japonicus
AGCAATTTAAAAATGTATTTCCTCAAATAAGCGCAGTCTTTTTGAGGATTTAACTCGTGAAACTGGTTGAACTGTTGATCGCAAAAATTGAGTAATGCTTTCGGTCGCGGAAATTACTCAAGATAAATCGTTTATCAATAATAGTCCTTTTTTAAGTGTTACGGGAGGATCTTTAAAGAAAAAGCAATGAGTGTTTTTATTTTGAAGACCCAACATATATTTTAGTATGTTATACAAAACTAACCAATGTTCAGCTTCTGGATAATAGAAACTTCTCGTTTTTTCATCTTCATTTAACTGCCATTCCCTCTTTACAAAGCAACAATGCTCGATGCACGGTCTGGTGTAGATATTTTTCACAAAGGAAAAAAAATCTCGACTCCCATAGGGTATGAGAACGATCCGAACTGGTCGGCGTCCACGACAAAAGAGAGGGAACAAAGCAAAACCTAGCGCCAACCGTATACTTCAAGCTCCTTGTTCCGTATATGTCGCTGAATTAGTGGCAATACATTTTACGCTAGAAATTGTTGTCTCATTAACACCGGATCAGCACTTCATTTTCACGCTATTCGCTCCTTGAGGCCGGTAAAGCACTCCTCGTATATTCTCATGAAAATACAGGAGCTTCTAAGTTATTTTATCATCACCTTTGTATGGGCTCATTGTTCAATTCCGGGCAATGAGAAAACGGACTCGCTTGCAAAGGTGGGCGCTATGGAAGGCGATATTTGTGATCGACAAATCGCCTTCAACGATTTTTTTCCTATTTTTCGTCAACAGTCACTCGTCAGCTGGCAGTATAAATGGAGTAACGGAGATTTGGGGCGATGGCAACATTCTATCATCCCAAAGGTGTCGAAGAAATCTTGGTTTAGGGGGATGGATGTGGGTCGAGACTTCATTCGTGTCATGTCTCGCCTCATGTCCAATCATTATTCTTTGAACGCTCATTTATACCGGGTTGGGCTGAGCGACAGCAATCTCTGTGAGTGTGGACAAGGCTATCAGGACGCAGATCACGTTATTTGGTCTTGTGATGAACATCGTGGAGTCAGATCTGAGCTTTATGATTCCCTTCGGGCTCGAGGTAGACAACCCAATGTGCCAATTCGAGATATTTTGGCTGTACGTGATTTGGAGTACATGAAACTCATTTATGTGTTTTTGACTAACATTAGCCTTAGATTGTAGTTAGTTTAACCTGTATGTTAACTTTAAGTTTTTTTATATATGTGTATGTGTGTGTGTTTTTTTTTTCTTTTTCAAAACATGTTCAAGTCAAAAGAAAAACATAAATTGTATAGTTATAAGTGTTTAGATAATTTAGAATTTAAATTTAATGTTTACTGTAAACCATACTTTGAATTCCCACCCTCTTTCCCATCCGTAATTTGTAATCCCTATTAACCTCGAGACGGCCGCGAGTAATCGGCTCTATCCTCCTAACCTTAGTTTTAAGATAAATGATGTATAAAAATATGAAAGTTTGGCTCTGTTAAGTTAATTCGATTGAGCCTGTACAAATAAATGATTATTAAAAAAAAAAGCAAAACCTCGCTGCGACAAGAGTAACGTTGAAAAGACATATTTTTCAGAGATTAACACACTCTCAACAAAAAATATATTTTTTTAAATTAATGACACTTTACACCAGAAGAGTGCACTTATGTCTTACGAAATTCTGAAATTCACGTTTAATATTAATAAAAATGAATCGTTTCCCACTCCACTTCGTTCCGCCCTTCTCAACCCTTATTCTTTAACTTCTCTACTTATCATTCTGTTCCTTCGTTGGTTTGCTTCAACTTTTCCCGCTGCTTGCGATTGTACTGCTCTTTTTATCGCTGTTATTTTTCCTTCTTTTTGACATTTCTCCTTCTTCTTTTCTTCTTCTACTTCGCCTTTCTTCTTCTTCCGGCTTGCCTCCTTCAATTTCCTCTGCTTTTATTTTTTTTCCTCCATCCGCTTCGGTTTTCTTCTTCCGCTGATTCCGTTACGCTTCTTTTTCTGCTTCCATTTTAATTCTTCTGCTTATCTTCTACCATTTTTTCCCTTCTGTTTCTCTACGTTTTCAACTTCTTGTGCTTCTGCTCTTCCGTTTCGCTACTTTGACTACTATTCGTTCGCTTTGTCTACTTCGCTTTTCTTCTTCTTTAGTTGTGTTACGTTTCTCTTCTTCACATTGTCTTCTCCTATTTCACTTTTTTATTTCTCTTCTTTCGACTCCTTCGCTTCTTCCATTGTGCCTCCTTCGATTTCCTCTGCTTGAAAGTTTTTTCTCCATCTGCTTCGGTTTTCTTCTTCCGTTGATTCCGTTACGTTTCTTTTTCTCCTTCGACTTTTCTTCTTCTATGTTTTCCTTCTGTTTCTCTACGTCTTCAACTTCTTGTGCTTCTGCTCTTCCGTTTCTCTTCTTTGATATCTATTCGTCCACTTTACCCGCTTCACTTTACTTCTTCGATTGTGTTACGTTTCTCTTCTTCACGTCATCTTTTTCTATTTCACTTTTTAGCTTTGCTTCTTTCCATTGCATTGCTTCTTTCGTGGTGTCTCCTTCAATTTCTTTTGTTTTTCAAAGAAATTCATTCCGGGGGGTGCATGGATGCACAAAAATATGTTGAACTTCTTTTCAATATATTACTTAACATACTTCACTCCCACAAAGATCTTCACCAATAGGAAGTAGGCAAAGCTTACCGATCGACCTCTTCATTTCACCTTCAACTGTAAACAAGGGAGCTACACGAATATCCAAGGGGTCCAGGGTAAAGTTGGATCACTCGTCCCGTTATCCACGTGTTTGGAGATAATGCATCGTCTTTCACTACACACAGTTGTTCAACCAGTAAATCGGGTTGTTTTGATGACCACTTTATCCACCTTTGTTGTAGGTTGTTAATATATTCAACTCTCCATCTTTTCTAAAACAACTGAAGATTTTTCTGGACTTCCTCATATCTGGTCAAGCAATTCGAAGAAGTTTCACAAACATTTTTATCAGGGAGCGCAGAAATTGGTCCTTCAACAGTGACGTGTCCGGGTGTTAAGGGATTAGGGTCACGCACATCCGAAGATATATCCAAAGCAACACACATGTTTTATAACGGTTAAACATACTTTAATATGACTAGATTTAGTTATATAGAAGCTTACTCAACATAAAATCATGAAGATGTGTTACTCGGGTAGGTTTTGAGTTCAAACATCCTTCGATTTGATTGAACAATGTTAGCATCTTCTCATACTTGGGATGGTTGTTGGAAAATTTGGAGTCCTGGGAGGAATAAACTTCCATTCAATTTGTTCAACTGCGAAAGATTTGCGCACGTCTGGTTCAACCTGGTTTTTGAATTGGTCAATCCGATATTGAATCTCGTTCTTGGATCCAAAAAAATGGTGGCATAGTCACAGAAGATGGTGGCACTCGCCCTCGTTGACTACTGAACCTTTTGAGAGCAGCAATGAAGACTTGGATAGATAAACTGCTTACAAGCTCCACGTGAACTGCTCGTGTTTTCACACAGATGAACAATGCGATGTATACTTCAAGCAATTTCTGCGTTCGTACAAAGTTCTTCTTTATCATGAATGGACCGCCAAAATCTACACCGCAGGTTTGAAATGGCTTACCTGGTGTTAGCCGCACTTTTGGCAGTTCATCCATTATTTGTTTTAGCGTTTTAGGGTGGTTTCGAAAACGTGTCAAGCACTGTTGAACCACCTTTCGTACCAAACTCTTTCTATGAATCGGCTAGTAATTCAATCTTATTGTGTACAACAATCCTTGAGGTCCAATATGGAGGTGCGATAAATGTTTGTCCATTGCAATTAAGACAGTTACGTTGCACTTTGCTCTCCGAATCGGATGTAGTTAGTCAGGGAATATAAGGTCAACTTGAAGGTTTCGCTCGACGGAGTTCCTGCTTCCAACATATTGAACTACGATGAGACGAATCTGTCGGATGATCCAAGGAAGAAGTTTGCCCTGTAAGCGTGTCGGCCAAGCGAGACAACCTTTCCTCACATTTGAGTCCAAAATTTGCATTCAAAAAGGCGTAAGAATCATCCGCTTGCCACCGAACGCAATCCAGTTGACACAACCGTTGGACGTCGAGAACTTCGGACCAATGAAGCGAGAGTGGCGAAAGACTGCTTGGAAGCTAGTGGGCCTCCCGTGAAGATTCTAAGAATGCAACAATTCCTAAAAGCAGACTCGGAAGCCTTAGCAACGAACACGTGAAGGCAATGGTCCCGAATACAAGTCGCATTCTGACGTGAGGTTTCAGGAAGTGTGAAATCGTACCAAGGAACTCTCTTGAACTTGTTAGTCAGCTAGTTAGCCTATTGAGGACGTGTGAACATCGATTTGGTAGGTGATTCGTTCAAAGAGTACCTGAAAGAGCACCGCGGATCTTCAGCTGGGCCTCAACCGAAAAATATGCTGAAAGCATCTCCCGGGAAAAATACTTCGCCCGATGATTATCCTCAAAAAAATCGAGTCTGGATAAAACTCCCGCGAAGGAACATATTTCTTAAAGCAGAATTTCGTCGAGTATCGGAACCTGGTGAGACCATTCCAATTTTAATTTTTATTTTTATTTTTTTAATTTTTGATTTTTTTTTTCGTCGGGCAATAAGAGCACAAGTCAGTCCAAAGCCGAAGATGGAGGAAGGGTAATGGCGAAGTAGTCTGTTCAGATTACATGTACTCCATGGGAAGGGACAAGGATAGGTTATGGTTTGTGGTTAGCCGTTTTGGACCGGTATAAAATACTGCAAAAAGAAGACCCCAAAATCAGTAAACTAAAATTCCGCTCTGCAATGAAATATGGCATATCCCGAAAAGAGAACAAGATCGTGAATTCTCAAACCACACTATATATAAAGCCATTATTTTGATCTTTCTACAGACAAGAGACTGCTAGAACAGAAATGGTTCAAATGAAACGTTTAGATCTTACAGACACGTTACATTTTACTGTCGCATTGTTTTAGTTGTAAGTCGAAGTTAGTATTTTCATGACTTCAATTCAAGATACTAATCAAGCAAAACTAACCGATTTAGAGAAGAATTATGCTATGACCTAATAGCTACTCGCCTCCCTAAGCGGATCCTCCGCGTCCTACTCTTTTCATTACTCTTAGCCTTTAATTCTTTGTCCGAATATGTCTGAAGTAACACTTTTCGATGACTTTTCTTCAATTCGAAAGGTCTGATCCCTAGCTAAACAATATGTTGTTAGAGTTAGTGCTTTGATCCCGGCTGTCGTATAGACCGCACATTTAAATTATAATATATATTTGAATGTAGAATTTTCTGCACCTGACACATCAGGACATAAGATATGTAGACATCAGAACAATAAGATTATGTTTTATACCAACTGTATAGGTATATTTGATGTACAATCAATGCCAAATAGAGAATAAACAACAATGAAAGAATTATTAAGCAAATTAAAAGTGCACTTTCTCCCGTTCCCCTAAATTATTTGATATCAGGTATTTGTAGCTTGTTCCTAGCTTCGTCTATGAGTGAATTCCGGCTAAGCCCGCCAGTATCACACCTCTTTCAGTGCCTTTAAATAAACGTACTACGACGTGGCAATTTAAAGAAAGCAGAGTGTGATACTATCACTGCTGATCATGTACTTGTTAACTCATGACGGCCTTTTTCATGAGATCAGCAGTCTCACCTACGACAAGATGACAACCATGATCTTCGAGAGGGGAACCTGGTGAGACCATTCCAATTATGAAACATACCCAAGCATCACACTACAGACATAACTAGTTGTAGCAGTGGCGTCTCGTGGGAAAATTAACCGGTTGTGCACTTTCTTTCGAACCCGGACGTCAATTTTGACAACAATATCTTGCTCCATAGTTCCTCCTTTGCCGAGTCTCTTGTGATATGCCACAAAAAGTACCTTGTCAATGTCCCGAAACAACAGAATAAAATTACAACAAGCCAGTGAGTAAAACTACTCTGTGCAGACCACAAAGTGCACAAAACAGACACTAACTCGTCGTCAATCAAGTTATAGGAAAAAAAAAAACATCTACAAACGATCCACGTGTGGTATATACAGGATCTGGTGCACCATTTGTAATGCCCAGTCTGCGAGTATTAACGGAGTATTAAATCGATGAATTTGATAATACATGAAATATACAATTTTAGACTGTGCAGTGCACGAGGTGCACATATGGACGAGACGCCACTGAGTTGTAGTAACTTGATTATGACTTAGCATGTCATATTTATGTTATCTCAACCGAATGGCAACAAGTGTGCTACTAGGGTATGTTTCAGCTCATTGCAATTTACAAGCATTTTTAATGAAGAAGCAAATGTTCGCTCATCAGTATGAGGTACCGAAAAGGGAAAGTAATGTTTTGGTAGAATGAAAGAAATGAACAGAAAGTGTTGATAGTTCCGCCAGTGTACGGCAGGTTGCTTTAATATGGGAGTGCTCGAACCAAACACACATTCCTTTGCCTTACATCGAACTGCGGGTTAGGTCAAGGCAGGAACGAATCCGCCACCTTGACCGGAAAAAGAATGCGCGTCTGATCGTGCTCACCTTGCCTTGTTTGTCTGCATGCTCTTTTTTTGGTTTATTTTTTTTATTTTCATACTTAAATTATTAGGCAAAGGAATGTGTGCTTGGTTGGAGTACTGCTATATCGAAGCCCTTCGCTCAATTTTCAATACTTCTATTTTAATTTTCACATCCCACCATACATTGGCGGAACTGGCAATACTTTCTCTTCATATCTTTCAATCTAGCAAAACTCCCTTCCATTATCATAACTTATCTATTGTTGACAACCGAAATAGCTTCAATTTGATATCCTTACTCAACGAATCGCTGCTCAGAGGCTATATGTGATCCGAGCAATTTTATGTATCATATCAAGTAAAAAGGCTTTATTTTGAATTTTTGAAAAAAACGTTAAGTAGTTTTTCTAAATTTTAAAGAAATTTACGTTATCCGAAGGCTCTTTGCAGTATATGTTCCCGGAGATCAGCCACCGCAACAGAAGGCGTTTCTGGCGTATTCATCAGCGTCAACGCATCATTTTGGGCTACGGACGTACGTTGGCCAATCTACCTTCATTATCTAGTATTTTGGGCCATCCGAGAAGGCCTATGAACTCAACTTTTGTAACAAAGAATTATTCGGACGCATTTAAAAGCGACAAAGCGTTATTTCAGTGTCAGGCGTACATAGCCTAACTCCATTTTCAAGTATTGTTGGTCAGATACGTCTCGTCGATTCCAAAACTGACTGCACACTAATCTGAAACTCTTGCTCAGGATTTCGAATATTACGATTATCTTTTCATCTCAGAAGGAAATTTAAAGGTTTCCAGAGCCTACCTGATGGAAATTTGAGTTTATGGTCTACTTTTTAGGACCAAACTCGGGGTACCGAAAATCGACGATTTTAAACTGCCTATTTAAGCGATTAGACCCTTATTTAGGGAGATAAACGCATTTAAAAATTTGCAAAGTCCACCTGATGGAAAATTGAGGTTTTGGCATACTTTCTTGGACCAAAATCTGAATATCGAAAATCGAAGATTTCAAACTCCCTATTCAAGCGAATAGACGCTTATTTACGGAGATAGACGCACTTACAGGTTTCCAGAACCAATATATATTTTTTAAATGTTTACCACTGTCGATTGGAACTACTAGAAGAATGGATAGAGCTTCACCAAAATTCTAAAACTAGTTCAAACCAGATCAAGGCCAGGATGGCATCTTCTGTACACAGAAGTTGTATCCTTTCTATTCGCTCCATGGCTGCATTTCACCAGCCTCGCAGTCTACGAAGGGTCCGCTGGTCGCCTTCTACTTGATCGAACCACCTTGCTCGTTTCGCGCAGCTTCTTCTTGTGCTTATCGGATCGTTTTCGAGAAGAATTCTAACTGGGCTGTCTTCCGACATTATTACGATATACCCAGCCCACCGTAGTCGACCGATTTTAGCGGTGTGTACGACTGATGCAATTCGTGGTTAATTCACTTCCTCCACGTCCCGTCTTCCACCTGAACTCCATCGTAGATCGTGCCTTCCGTTTGAAGAACCCAAGGGCATGCCCAGTAAACACAAGATCGCATATCATAACGGGTATTGAGCATAAAGTGGAGGTGATATGCTTACAGTGAACATGGAGTTAAATGGACGAATGAACGTATATCGCCTCCACGATGTACTCATATGCACTATCATTTGTGATGCTGTGTTGATTAGGTGTTGATCCTTCACGAACAATGTCTATGTTTCGTGGACGTAGAGACCTGCCGGTCTAATTAATGTCTTAAATATGATAAACTTTCAAAGTAAGCACGTTTGCCAGTCATAAAGTGCCTTTGTATTTCTCTGCTGGTGTCGTTATCGGCGGTCATCAATGCGCTCAGATACACGAATTCGTCTATCGATTTTATCACTTGCTTCAGCCTTAAGTCTAATATATGTTTCCACCATCGTCTCAAAGTCGTCAAAAAGTTGTACAGACTTCCAGGATATCGTGCCACTCGCGTCTACATACGAATAAGTTCACAGCTAAATCTCCAACAAGCTCCAATGAATATCTTGTGCAATAAGTACAAGGACATCTATGAAGAATGCTTTTAATGATTCTGATAAAAAAACACAACCTGAAGGAAGTATCTCACAATATACAGAAGAAGTTTACAGAAAATTTGCCAGAAGTCCATCAACTAGTACAAAAGTTTGGGGAAAGCTCAAGACTGTTAAACTCAAATAGCCTTTCTAAGCAGTTTGCAATTTTTTGGAAGGAAGTTCAGAAGTCTTAATATGAAGTCATAAGGTACCTTTTGAGCTTCAAGTCAGACTGTGAAATGTTTTCAACTCACGTAGTGTACCTGCACACCCCCTTAAAGTGTAGACATATAGACCATGAGCTCAACCACTATAGCAAATGGCTTTTCGAAAGCGCCAAGTGCATCACTGTGAGCTATGGTCGAATGCGGAGTTGAGGGATGAAACAACGTAACTAAGGGTTTCTAAATGTTATTCACAACCTTCTCATCCAGATTGATAGCGAATCAGATATGGAGCAGGATTGACTGTATCCTACCGTCGCGAGACTAAGTCGGGCTACCCCGAGTAGTGTTTCACGAAGTCACGAGTACCAATCTCACCTCAGGAAAAGTTACGAAAGTACCCAAAGAGGTGTGTAAGTGACAACTACGGGAGATGAACGAACCCAAGGCTGAAAATCTTGATAATCAAGAAACAAAACAAAAAGCAACCTTAAGACGCAACTGTCTATCGCTACGATGGACGTGACCTTATTAGGTGGAAGAGTGCTATTAAACATACTCATTGTCAACTTGTTTCATGGAATGGGAAGACGACGAAGTCTGGTTCATCTTTGATCTCAATTATTGTTCCGCAGCTCCATAGGCCAAAATGATCCGTTGATCCTTGTGATTTGTTGATCTCTTGATATATGGCCCTTGGATCTGCCTATGCTTCGATGTTTTGTCGAGTTCAAATCCAGCGCCTTCTTGTCAGACTGTGGCTGAGCTTTGGTTGATCAAATGTCTGTAGAGTCTTCTTGAGTTGAGACTGACCACGTGTCATGGCAAAGAACAACACAAATTGCCCGTAGTAACCTCAATCATACGTTAGGATACATATCGCGTTACACCGCAAGACTACGGAATCATCAGAGACGTCGGCCTTTGAAAGTTAAAGCCCTATATACTTTAGTCGCTCAAGGTTACCAAGCAAAACAATACGGGCTTCCGAGGACGGCCGATATCTGATTGCACTTATTCTCGACTTCTGTGATCACCGAGAACACTAAATTTAGGCTATAAAACATCCGTCAAAAAACTCAGAAGAGGTAGAACGGCTCTTAAGTAACGTAGGGTAAGATCCGAATTATATGCAAAAATAACTTTGTGTGTTTCTATAGTTCCTTCTTATAGAAGGAAGTTTTAAGCTTTTGGTTAGACTCATCATTTCAAAACAATTCTGCGTTCAAAACACCACGATTGCTATGTCAGGACGGTTGTTCGAATGACCAATCAAATGGTTTCGAATAATTCAGAAGCACCCTCTATCGAACATTTCAAAAACCAACTAACCACCCAAAACCCCCTCTTGCAGGCAAACACTACATGGACCACGCCGGAGCAACTCTCTACGCCGAGTCGCAAATCCGAGCCGTCCACGATCGGCTAACCGGAAACCTGTTCTGCAACCCCCACAGCAGCCCGTTGACGGGGAAACTGATGGAGCAAGTCCGCCACCGGGTGCTCAAGTTCTTCAACACTAGCCCATCCGAGTACAGTCTGGTGTTCACGTCCGGCGCGACCGGCAGTCTCAAGCTGGTAGCGGAGAGCTTCAACTTCCAACCGGCGAACAGCTCCGAATGCCAGGAGGAGGGAGCCTTTGTCTACCTGCGGGACAATCACACATCAGTGTTGGGAATGCGAGCCGTCGTGCGGACCAAGCGGATCGAAGTCCTCGAACGGGACGATTTTTTGCGGCATCTGAAGTTGCCGGCACAGCATACTGACCAGAGGAAGCCGTCGTTGTTCGTGTTTCCGGCGCAGAACAATTTCAACGCTTCCAAGTACCCCTTGGAGTTGATCGAAGAGGTTAAACTCAACGGTTTGTCTGGGTATGAGGGAGAACGGTTCTTCGTATGCCTGGATGCTGCTAGCTACGTATCGACGAACTTTTTGGATTTGAGCCGCTACCAGCCGGATTTTGTATGCATGTCGTTCTACAAGATTTTTGGGTGAGTTGGTGTTTTTGAAATAAGTCACAATAATAATCGTATTTTTCCGCTAGGTATCCGACGGGTTTGGGAGCACTGTTGATTCGAAATGGATCGGAACATGTCTTGGATAAGCAGTACTACGGAGGCGGTACGATCAAGATTTTGCTTAGCGGGCAGAATCTACATCTGAAGCACGATGACTTGGTGGAGCGATTCGAAGACGGGACTCAACCATTCCTATCGATTATTTCCCTTCTGGAGGGGATGAATACGATTGAGCGGTTGATTCCGGCGGCCAATGGATATCGTTCGATGGAGCGGATATCGAAGCATGTGTTCAATCTGGCAAAGTGTTGCTATCGGAAACTGAAAGCTATACAACATGCCAGTGGTAGAAAGGTGATTCTTTTCTACGTAGATTCGCAGTACGAGACACGTGATCGTCAAGGGGGGATTGTTACGTTCAATGTGCTCAAGGAGGATGGCAGCTATTTAGGGTTTTCAGAGTTTGCTCAAGTGGCTAGCCAACATGCGATCTACGTCCGCACAGGATGTTTTTGTAATGCAGGAAGCTGCCAAAGGCATCTTGGCCTTAACGACGAGGATATATTGATGTTCTACAAAATGGGTAAGGTCTGCGGAGACGATACGGATATGATCGAGGGTCAACCCACGGGAACGGTGCGAGTTTCGTTTGGGTACATGAACAAAATGGAAGATGTTGAGCGATTGGTGGATATGATACGGAATTGCTTCGTTTCAAAGACGACGATAAGTAAGGTGGCGGTCGTAAGTCCCATGAGAAAAGTGATCAAGAAGACGGGTCTAACGCTGAAAGCGATCTATGTTTATCCGATTCGGTCGTGTGGAGCGTTTCCGGTAAACAGCCGTTGGCCTTTAACCGACCATGGCTTGAAACACGATCGCGAGTTTACGATCGTAGACAGCAATGGAAACCCCATGCTGCGAACGAAGCATGCAGAGATGTCCGCAATCGTGCCAAGAATTGACCCAAGTCACGGTATTCTCATCCTGACGCATCCATCGATGGAAGATTTGGTTTTGAACGTTAACAAACTTCCGTTCGGAACGGATTTCCAGTCTGGTGATTGTGGAGAGGAGGCAGCTGAGTGGGTTAGCCGAGCTCTAAGGATGCCGAGACTTAGACTTCTGAGAACCTCGATGACCGATCGGAAACCGGCACCCAGGCTGTTGATGATCAATTGGGATGCGTTGAAATCGCTCGGCGATGATGTTGAAGATGGAGTGACGATGACTTGGTTGATTGAGCATTTCCGTGGCAGCTTGGTTGTGGAAGGGAACGTCGGCATGGATGTGCAAAGCTGGAAGGAGCTCAAGATTGGCAACTGTCGATTTAGGGTGACTGCAAAAGGCACTCGGTGTCCAATGATTCATGTTAATTCGACGGGAGATGCCATTTCAGCGGATTCGTTAAAGGCGATTGCCAATGTGTTTTCCAGGAAGGTTCCTTTGGGGGTCTACTTGACTTGTGCCGAAGGCGGAGAATCAACGGTTTTCCTAGATTGCGGAGCGGCGTTAGAGCCGGTAATGGAACACCACGTTGACCCTAAGGTTCAGATCATCACGGATTCTGTTTCGAGGTATAACTTTCTAGTTAAGTAAGTTGATGTATATTTTCAGAAAATGGAATAAAGTGGCACTTTCTATGCAAAATTGTGTTTTATTTTCTAGTAATCACAGCTTCACACACTGAACCACTACTGAACGTAGTAAACAAACGCCTGGCTTCGTGTTTACTATTATGCAAATGCAATAGTTGCAAAACGAGGCGTGCGCAACCGGCTGAGCAATCATCATCCATCTGCATGCTGCCATTATCTTTCGCGTTGATAATAAGTGAGCACCGATGGATGGTGGCTCACTTTCTCCGCTAAACGGCCCACTTTGAATAGGCGGTAGAAGAAGTGAACCGACCTCTATTTACTTTGCTATTAAACAATTTCAAACACGACAAGAGCGGTGTGGTGGAGCATACTATTTCCAGCTGAACTGTTTCCCACATCGCACCGTTCTGATAAACAGACCAATTCATTTGGCTCATACTTTTGTTGTGCTACTCTAGCTGGTGTTTGATGAGGGGAGGGCCGCGAGATACCGGTTTCGATCGTATGAGCTAATTATTAATTCTAATTGTTATAATTACCTGCCCTCGTAGACACTGTCATGTTTTGACAAGGGGAGAACAAGAGTGGATGTGTTTGTCGATGATGGTTAGACAACAACTGTACCGAACAAGTGACATAACGGTTTTATCAAATCGAACCATGTCGGTGTTAATTTTGAGATATTGGCTTTGCGGACAGGTGCTGGTAGTTTGGCTCAACATGTTGTCCTGAAGAATTGTTCTGATTATCTTTCTTTAAAAAAGTAGTAACATTCAGCAGAATAGATGCAACTTGGCATATGTATGGGGTAACCTTTTCAGGTAACTTTTTGGGAGTCCTTTTTTTCAAATCCGAGGTCTAGGTTGTTAGTTGATTTGCCTGTTGACTCAAATCATCCTATTGAATATGGGACAACATAGAACAAACATACCTTACTTTGAAAGGTTTGTTACACACGATTCTGAGACGTTACGTCCAATTGCATTCCATAGAATGGCTTCTGTTCGAATTTGTTCTAAGGGGGAAATATAGATGTTTAGTTTTCAGGACGAGGATTTTCAACATAATAAATGAATTATTAGGAACTAGATTCAACGATTCAACATGTCCTATTACCAAATCGACCAACTTTGCTTTTTGCGACAATTCAAAAACTTGTTGACTCTGTCTCTACACAATTTAAAAAAAAACATGTAATTTTCTGCGTTTTTAATACACATAAAGGGAATGCTAGATTTGGCAGATATTAATATTTCAAGCAAATTCAAGCCAGATAACGCCTGAATCTAGACTGTTGTATGAAAGATTGCAAACATTGCTGTATGGGGCATGCAAGATTGCAAATAATTTCGTTGTTAACACTTCCTTTGGCTTGAAATTAAACGAGAGGAAATTTTACGCGTAAGTTAAAATTCATTATTTTTCTCTGTATATGCGGCGAATGTTATTTTTCTCTCGGCTCATGTTACTAAGTTAAATTTCAAAGAAGTTCAAGTTATCAAAAGATTTGCGCTGCTAATTGCAGCAATGCACCGTTTGAATGAAACATTTAATTATCTGCGTTATCTAATGCAAATAAAAGGAATGGTGGATTTGGAATAAATTAACGGTAACATGTAAATTTTAGCCAGATATCGCTGGAATCAGGTCTGTTGTGTAGGAGATTGCAAACAATGTTGCATGTTGTATGTAATGTTGTATCGAAGATTGTAAACAATTACGTTGGTTACGCGTGCTTTGGCTGACAATTAAACGAAATTATATACGTCTGTGAAAAATCATTGCATTGGTCGACAAAATCCGAAAAAAGTCTTGAGATCCTGAGCACCATGCCAGTCTCCGTTCGCTTGGGTCCTAAAACAACCAAATATCGTATTTTGACCTCATGCGATTTGCATTTTTCTGCACAAATTGGCATCGAAAATTAAATTTTGCCATATTATGAGAACCACTCAAACAACAGCTTCAGCTTATAAATGTAAATGCTCCAGAATTATTATTTTTTTAAATTCGTAAGACTTTAACAAACAACTTTGAAGAAAGTGTATCAATTCGACTTCACCAGAAAATGTTATGACCGTTGAAAGGCAGCGTATTTTAGCAAAAAGCAGCAAAGTACAGTAAGCCCTCCGATATCCGTGGATTCCCTAGATGGTGGTCTCAAATAATAGTCATAAGTACGGACTCGCTTGGAAAAGTATTGCAACACTCAGTTGAATATTGCATCACCCCCCAAAAAGTTTAGCATCACCTAAACACAGGTACATTCATGATGCTATTACTCGTGACCCTTAATATCTGCAAAGGTGCGGTCTTCACCGAAGTTGTTCAAAAGGTCAATGGCATTCGAAAGGTGAACCGCTTTGTTTGGAATTTCACCGCTACGTAGCGCTAGTCAGCATGGAATATTGAGCATTTTCAACTTGTTCTATTTCGAGATTCTGCTAAGATGGAAAGTTCTAGTCTTCGGCAAAGTTTTTCAGAAAAGTCAAGATGTTGACATCCGGATGATGAAGAAGGTGAGTGGCAAAAGAATTAGTTTACTTAAGTTTGGTTCTATGAGAAGTTAAGTCGCAGACGAAATAGGCCTAGCTGTCAAAAGATAAGCTTTCTACAGTGGAATTGAAATGCAGAATTTGCTCGCGTTTACTAGTGATAGTTTAAAAAAGTGTTTCAGTTTTTTATTTTATTTTTAAGGTAATCCAGTGAAGCGTTAATTTAAATTTTTCTAGTTTTCCAATTACAATCACTGTACTAAAACGCTGTTTTTTTTAAGGAGAAGTTTATTTTATTTTACTTTGTTTAAATCGTCTGTCCGTAGTCTAGATGAATGTAATAAAACTATTGTAGCCTAGATTGTGGCAGTCTTGCTGCAGTTATACTATTTTTAAAAGATCTAGAAGATTCTCCAAAGTCGAAGAGGTTGTTAATAGTGATGACGATCTAAGTTGTCTTCCCACTCGAAAGTCAATGCAAGACAGAAGTGATGGTGCGTCAATTTTACCGTTCACTATCTTTGCGATAAGGGTAGCTTGTTGAATATTTCGGCGACGACTTATATGAAAAGTAAATAGAAGCTGCAATAACATACACAAATGTAAACATTAAAGTGGTTTAAATGTTTCTCGTATAATAATATCAAATAACATTCTAACCTGAAATTTACTGATGAACTTTCATGAAGTTCTCTGCAGAATTGCGATGAAGCTCTCTGTAGAACTTATCTGAATTTCTCTGCGAAACTTCCCCGAAGTTCTCTGCAGAACTTCCCTGAAGTTCTCTTCAGAATTTCCCTGAAGATTTTTGCAGAAATTCCATGAAGTTCTCTGCAGAATTTTGTTGATGTAATCTGAAAAAAATTTTCTGCAGAACTTCCACAAAATTTTCTGCAGAATTTCCCTGAAGTTCTCCGCAGAACTTCCATTAAGTTCTCTGAAGAACTGCCCTGATTTCACGTCAGAACTTTTCTGAAGTTCTCTGAAGAACTTTCCAGGAGTTCTCGGCAAACCATCTCTGTAGCTCTTTGAAAAATTTCCCTGAAGTACTCTGGAAAACTTCCATGAAGTTCTCAGAAGAATTTTCCTGAAGTTTTTTAAAGAACATCCCTGAAGTTCTCTGAAGAAGTTTCACGAAGTTCTCTGAAGAACATCCATCAAGTTCTCTGAAGAACTTCCGTTTAGTAATCTCAATAATATCCATGAAGTTCTCTGAAAAACTTCCATGAAGTTTTCTGAAAAACTTCCATGAATTTCTCTGGCAAACTTCCATGAAGTTCTCTGAAATACTTTCATGAAGTTCTCTGAAGATTTTCATGAAGTTTTCGAAGAATTTCCATGAAGTTCTCTGCAGAACTTCGCTAAAATTATCTGCAGAACTTCCCTGAAGTTCTTTACAGTACTTCTTTGAAGTTCTCTGCAGAACTTCCCTGAAGTTCTCTGCAGAAATTCCCTGAAGTTCTCTGAAGAACTTGCCTGAAGTTCTCTGCAGAACTTCCACAAAGTTCTCTGAAGAACTTCCATGAAGTTCTCTAAAGCACTTACCCAAAGTTTTGTGAAGAACTTCTCTGAAGGAGTATCCCGAAGTGTCAGAAGAACGTACCAAAAATACCAATATTGGGGTAATCAGCCTCTCATGTGTACTAGCGATAAACATTCATTACATAGTTCACAGGCACACCATTGCCACGCAGTGAAATAATTTTAAATTATGAAGCCAACCGTCTGGAAGATCATGAAGATCATGATTACGACGAGTTCTGCGGACGAGTTCTGAACTAATGTTAACAAATGTGAAAGTCTGTTTGAGCCGTTTTCTCGAATCAAAAATATAGTTGATTGTAGCGTCGAGATATTTGAATTCTTGTAATTTGTAGTAGTTTTGGTAATGTCTGATGTTACATGTCTCAGTAGTCCCAACAGTATATTTTTTATGATTTACTGATGGGAACCATGAGAGAGAAGTTTTCTTTAAAAGAGTTTGGGAAACCGTTGCGTCTCTTAATGTTATTTAATTAGTCGGTCAACATTTATAAGTTCAAGAGGGCATTTCGTAACTTCTTCAGTTTATAATTTAGTTAACTGATGTCTAGTCCGTATGTGCTTTGAAAGTCATCGAATGCATACCTCGTTTTACCACTTTTAATTCACCTATCACTTTGTCCGCCTCAGTCAGTACTTGTCTTCTGCGTTAAATTCTATAGTTCTGCTGTAGAAAATTTTACGATTACTTTTTTGTTCATTGCCTTCATTTTATTTGTCTAATACTAATGTCTAAGCCGGTTATACGATTCAAATTCTGACATGCATGTGCAGCCTAACAATAATTATTTGAGTCTTGGTCAGCTATTTGATACACTTTTCGGTGGCACAGTAAAGCTTCATCACGCCTATTTCCTATCTATTATTATATAATTATCGTGAATGAAGCCATTATAAGATTGTTTCTGGTTAACATAACAATGGTATGTTATAATGTGTGGTATTTTTTTATTATGGCTTTATTAAGTGAGACAATACAAAATAAGACTTGGGCAACCTTCCTAGTTTTAATAAAACGTCTTCTCTGTGAATCCAACAGTCGATTCCCTACGAATTTCAATAATCTTGAATACTCTCATATTGCTATCGAGAACACTAAGCTTTATTTAAGTCATTGATCTTTCAAGTTTCTAGAAGCATAAACATCGAAGAAAAATAGTAAAGCGATCGAGGTTTTCGAGTACAACGTGCGTTGTGTGCGTATTAGGCTGATGCAAAATTCGAAATATTTGCTCCCTTAAGCATAATCGACGCCAATTTGGGTCCTGATAGTCCCCAAAAAAATTTAACACATTTGGTTTTAATTTGGCTTTGCACACGCTATTCAAAGTTTGTATGGGAATTAGTATGAAGAATCTCAAACTTACATTTCCAGATCCCTAACATCTTGATATTATGTCCTTAAACCAAATCCTCTAAAGATTCATATAGTGTAAGTTGCCAACTATCAAAATGCCGAAGATACCTGACATGTTAATTTTATACAAAAATATATAAAATATATATAATAATATATATCAAATAAAATACATAAAATATATAAATATAAAATATAAAAAACATATAAATAATAAGAAAACAAAAATAAGAACAAAACATCATACCTAAAGTGTGTGTATTTTATTGAATAACTATTTTTGTATAAAATTTACATGTCAGGTATCTTCGGCATTTTGATAGTTGACAACATACACTATATGAATCTTTATAAGATTTGGTTTAAGGACATAATATCAAGATGTTAGGGATCTGGAAATGTAAGTTTGAGATTCTTCATACTAATTCCCATACAAACTTTGAATAGCGTATGCAAAGCCAAATTTAAACCAAATGTGTTAAAATTTTTTGGGGACTATCAGGACCCAAATTGGCGTCGATTAAGCTTAGGGGAGCAAATATTTCAAATTTTGCATCAGCCTAGTGCGTATTGTATCAAGGACTTCACTTTCCATTCATTTTTGTGCGACAGGATGAGCTAGTTTTTGACAAATGTTGTCAAATTTGGCAGCCCCTTCTTGGAATGACCAATCAGTTCAAGCCAAAATTTGACCAAACGATGTCCTTTTCTCTAAAATCCGGCAAGCAACGTCAGAAGGCATTGAGCACAGCTGCGCAAATTCTTCTTTTACTTTGTGAGCAATTACAGCGCTCAGATATTCTTTATCTACGAACGTTTCCAGACACAGATGCCGACAGTTTTTAGCTATGTCCGTATGTATAACAACAAGAAGAATAATGCAGATGACGCAGATGACGTAACGCGTTAAACGGAATGTTAATGGAGATTTGTTTAACTTAAAAAAAACCACAATAAAAAGATCATGAAGAAGTTGCGGAATGCCAAAACGTCTTTGTCGGAAATTTTAGCAAATTCTATCGCTTCTTAATTGCCGGTTTAGAGGCAAAACTAATTTCCACATAATGGGCTAGTAGAAGATTCTATTTCAATTAACGATTGAACTTTGACTGTCAGACGCTCGAGCTTAACAGTTTTCTCCATAGCGGCTCTAACAAGTCCCGCCAAATCGTCAAAGAGAATCGAAGTCATAGGAGATTCGATCTGGTCCTACCATCCGCATCAACCTCAACAGCGAACACTTTTGATTGGAACACCGACGAAATTCAGATGAGCTTTCTTTCTTCCTGCTTCCTGACTTCGTCCACAAATCTTCTCAAATAGAGCAACATGTATAGTGCTCTTCTAGCACCTTGCTTCCTCGAATTCCTACAAGTTTTTAAACTTCTAAGATGTTCCGTATACTTCTAGCAAGTTTCATGAAATTCTGAGAAGTTCTCTGAATCTCTAGGAAGATCCGCAAACTTTTGAAAAGCTTTATGAATTTTTGGACAGTTCTCTGAATTTATGGGAAATTATTTATTTTTATGGAAAGTTCCTTGAACTTTTGAGAAGTTCCTTGAAGTTTCCTGAAATTCGGGGAAATTCCCCGAACAAATCTGATAAATTTTCTGAAGTTCTGGGAAGCTCCCTGAATTTTTGGATAGTTGCCTGAACTTCTGTGAAGAACTCTTTACTTTTGGGAAGTTCCCTGAACTCATTTGAAGCCCCCTGAATTTATGGAAAATTTCCTGAATTTTTTGGAAACAATCTGAAACAGGGAAGTTGCCTGAACTTCTAGAAAGAGCCTTTAATATCTAGGAAGTTTCCTGATTTTCAGGAAAGCTTTCTGGTGTTTTGTGATATTCCCTTAACATCAGGCAGAAAAGCAAAACCTCGGGCAGGTTTCTGATAAGTTCCCTGAGTTTCTAGGAAGTTCACTGAATTTATACGATTATTTTTAGAATTTTTGGGAAGCATTTTTGTTCATCAGTTTCTTCACCTCTTCCGGTGTTGGCGAACGCAAATACTGTAAGTCTTCAGGATAGATTTGCAAAAAATCCTCAAGGTCACCAATCTTTAAGTTTTCGACGAGAGAACTAATTGAGAAACCGTACGCCAACATCCGTTAGGCTGCAATGTACCTTTGTAACGGACTCAGGTCAACATTTCCAGCTGCATCACAACAGCTGTAAAAAGCCATCAGTTGACTCTAGTTGTCGCATAATGTCCAGGAACATCTCCCGTGGCATGTTGAAACGATGCAGAAAGTGATTCTTGTCATAGGTTGGCGTATCGCTAAAGTAGTCCTGGAACAGCTTCTGAGGACCGAAACGGAAATCACGGTCGACATTGGGGCGTCTCTCGGTTTCGACTCATGTTTTTCCACTGCTAAATCACAAATCAGCATTATCTAATATAGTTTAAATGAAATGCATGCCTTTACAGACTCACCTTCAGCCAAACGAAAAAGCAAGTATTTTCGTCGTCTGCTAACGACGCACTACTGGTAGTAAACATTCTTTGTTCAAACCAATCCATGGCAAAAAGTTTGCAAAAAATCTACGGTCTCTGAAAAAAACAAAACTTCTGATCTCTGAATGTTGAATGATTGACAGGATGATAGGTGTTGGTGGGTTTAACAACAAGAAATACAACACAGGTGTTGGGAACGCAAATTTGGTCTATTTTAGCTGGTTCTATTCAAGTTTGCCGATGCAAATCAAGTATAAAGTTGTTCCAAAAATAGACCACCGCTGAAGATGCCCTAAACGGTGCATTTTTAAAGGTCGGTATCGTGTTTGAAAGAAATTTCTTTTTCTATCCCAAACCCATGTTAAATTCCGTTTACTGAAACGGAAAAGTTAGAATCGAAAAGAAATTTCTGCAGCAGTATCCACCTGAAAAGAACGAAAAATGAAATTGGAATTTGTAACTAATGGGAGCTGTTACTTCTACTTTCGGAAAAATATTCCGCTCGATTATTCAGTAAGTGAATGTGACATTTCTTTCCATGACAATCAATTGTCAAAATTCCGCTTGGTAATATAGAACAAAATTCCGTAACCTCTCTACTTTTTAGGTGGATACTGACCTTAACAGGCTGAACAAAACCAGCAGAAAATGATCACCATGCAAATTTGTTTGTCTAAGCCCTTCATTGCCGCAGCTAACGCATGCCGCAGCTAACGATGTTGAGGAATTCAACCACATTGCTAGCTCGCACAACTCTGACTCTCCAGTCACTGCTTTGAACGCCTTCCAGTTGACAACCGGACCATCCATATAGCAATGAACTGTCTTCTTCAACAATGCTGGATTTGTAGAAAAATACTGTTTAATTCCGTTAATGAGATCGTTGGGCCGAGTAAACGACAAAAACGCTACTAAAATCATTTGAAAAAGGTGTGAGTATGGTTCCATCCATATGACAAAAATTTCCGACGGCTTTTGAAATTCCCGACTTTTCCCCGCATATTTCCCGATGATTTTGGATTCCCGCATTTTTCCCGTAAGTCCCGATTTTCCGAGTCTGTGGCCACCCTGCTTATTCCAGCTGTAACGTTGCTACAGTCAGAATTGAGATAAAATAAATTGCAAATAATGTTTCGCTGTTCTTACTGGTTCGATTCCAAAATGGTCAAGTGGTATATCCTAGCGGGTCAGAATCACAACACTGAAAACCTGTGTGCATCGAGTATGACGTTTAGCCGAATGCTCTCGCGCAGATGTGCACTTTTTTTTGTAAATCCGGCAAGGTTTGCCCAATTTTTTTCCGCATACGTTATGTAAGTTATGGCTCAAGAGGATGATGAACTACGGCTGATTCAAATCGATTGTCAAAATTGACCATAATGACGATAGATTATTCCAATAATCTAATACACTCCGTTTCATAACAATAGAACCACTCAAAAAATGTTTAAATTTTTTGAGAGCGTATTTGTTTTCTTCATTCATTATTTCGTAATGAACGTGTCGGAGAGCTGACTAAAACCACTATACATATGCATCCATAAACACTGTTTATGAATAGCAAAAGACAAATTTAGAAAATTTGCTGTTTGCTGTTATAGAACCAATACCTGCATAAAGCCATTCGCTACAACTGCAGCTCGGTGTTCTGTCACCAATTAACGTGATATCAGTATTCGCGAAAACGCTCGTCGTTTGAACAGATCTCAAACCGTTGTTTGGAGTTTCTTGAAGAATCCTGATAAATATGGAAAAAATAAGAAAGGTGGACCTAAGAAAAAAGTTGTCAAACCAGAGGGACTAGATGGAATCTTTTCGTACTGTA
>JASCZW010014791.1:0-22096 GCA_034211315.2 Aedes japonicus
CCTATAATGCCCTATAGTAAAGAGATGAAAACGCATGTTGGAATAAATCACTTACAATCAATATACCGTAGCTTAACGTACATCGTCTTTAGATTTTTCTTATTTGAACATAAACATAAAAAATTAATTGTAGTCGCCACTAAACATTCTAAGAACTCGGACCTTTTAATCATCGACAATAAAATAAGTTTTAATTTTCTCGATAAGACATATTGTTTTCTGCAAACTCATTTTTATTTATGCAGAAAAAATTGATAACCGGTCCAATTCTTAACAACTATAAATTTGTCTAAAAATTTGGTTTGGACCACCTCTATCTCAAAATGGACAGTTCATAAGACAAAAAAAAAAGTCAATATACTGAAACAATGAACTAACTTACCAAATGTTGTGAAATTCTAAGACCCACTCCTTTTTTATGGTATAAACTTGCTGAATTATCAAGTTTACGAATGTTCCGGAACTTCCAGAAGACCATGCAATGGCCATTTACAGAACTATAGATTGTTCTCCCCGTTGTTTTACATACATTTTATGTACAAATGGTTTTGAAAAAAAAAACACATTGCTTTAGGTCGAGACAAATTAATTTATCATTTTTCGGATGTTCCGGACATTCCAGGGGTACAATAAAGTGGCCATATCACGGTAGTGTGGCCTAAGACGACAATATAAATAGCATATTTGAAATCAGCGACCCAAAATTACTTGGAAACACATGGTTAAACTATGTAAAATCCATGTTTAGACTTTTTTCCGCCTTTTGTAAGGGATGGAATCACTGTGCGTCGGTCCGGAATGGATGGTTGCGTGGGCGAATTCTTTCGGTCATCAAGGGGCGAAGCAGACTAGCCCATGCCCAGACAAAAAACTCCGAAACGCCCCAATAACCTGCATTCGGGCAGGGCCGGTATTGTCTTGGTATGGATCAACAGTTTTTACACATTGAGGATGTATGTTAGTACCAAGCATCAACTGTTGGTTCCCTGAGTAATTACAGGTAATAACGGAGTAACAACCGCGGACGGTCAATCATGCTGTTGCTCATATCAAATTATGTGAGCAATTTGATTAAAAATGCTTTTAATTAGAATGGACAGATCTCACCATATGTGGATTAGTGCGGAGTTTAACTCCCAATCTCCGAAGGATAAACTTTCTTCCGGCAAGTAAAACAACAACAACAACAACAACTCCACCAAACGGACATTTCCCAGCCTGGGCCCAGGACACAAGAACGTAATAAATACAGTCATTTGAAATCACGTATCCCTCCCGGAGGATCTCAGCCTGGGCCTGAAGGCTGATTCATAACGAAAACATAAGATTTTGATTAATTCTCCGCTTGTTGGCCAATTTCAACCCCCCGCCGGGATGGGAGGCACGAGGTGAACAAACAAACAACCAACCCTGACCACCGAATGGGACAAGTTTACGGATACCTACAGGTATCAAGGGGAAGGGGGCGGTACAAAATCCTGAACTTTCACCTACACCTGACCCTGCCTGGCTGGTGCTTTGAGGTTCATTTGAAATGGAGATGAAAATTACTTTCCGAGCTCTTTTGTGACTCGGAGGCACCCCGAAGTGACGACGACCAAGATGGTGGGCTTTGGTTGCAGATTAACCCGGGTCGAGTGTGGCCGAGTAAATGGTAATGGTATTTAGGATTGTAGCTGAGGACTTTTTTCTGTCTCTCGCAAACATCAAATGTGGCTTTGATGTGTTATATTTAAATGCCACACCACGGGCTGGTGCAGGTCGCGATAACTGAGTGAACTGTAATGCGCTTCAAAGTAAAGTTCACAAGAGCTGAAGTTAAACTGAAGTAGAAAGAAAAAATGGTAGAAGACAATGCATCCAACATCCAGTCAAACTGTTCTTTCCCTCGCTTGTTTATCTGCATACAAAGTACTTTCGCCGTCAGTCATCCAGGAGAGAAGAAAAAGAGAGCACTATTATTGTTACGTTGAATTTAAAATATGATAATGAGACATGCTTCCGGGACTTTTAGGTTAGTCTCGGAGCTGCAAACGGAGCAAAAACAACAACAACAACAACAACAACAACAACAACAACAACGTCTGAAAGAAGGAACACTCAGCAGAGTGTTTTTCACGGTTTCGGTCGCTTTAATACTTCTAAAATAAGCTAAGTGGCACGTAAGTAGAAAAAAGGTTCAGGTGAGTCCTTGACTTATTCCAGCGGCGACGACGACGACGAGGACGACGACAAGGACTGCGAAGGAAACACGTGCAGCTTTATCAATGTTATATACGGACCGAACGTGCTGTTTTGCCTTCCTCCTTTCCTTCAGCGCATAGTTGCCATCCAAAAAGGCAGGACCCAGGAAGGAGCGAAGAGCTTGTTTGCCGAAATTGAACCAATTCCAGTCGACAATGTTTTGTAACTTGTGCTTCCCTCGGTGACTCGCTTCGCAGATAACGCAAATGCCATCCGACAGTTGTGTTATGGTTGAACGGGTTTATCCCCGTTGCCATTCGGATCAACTGGTGGCGGCGGTGGCCTTCTAGGATCGGAAGAGTAAAAGATGAAAATGCATATTTGCAGGGGTAAAAAATCGGTTCAACTCAGGTGGGATTCGCACGCGGGTGAGTTGTTATGATGTAAATGCTGCGAACAAGCGATGAACTACTGGCATTTCCATTAAGAAGTGTTCGCCTAAGTGGTAGTATGATGGTTTAATAATCTTGAAAGAATGGGTAGGCTTAGACTGAAACATGAACTTGGCATATGTTCCGTAGGTATAGTGAAATTACCTAAGAAGCGTCGCCATGAGCATGAAACGATGAAATCGCGTTGAACAAATTCGTCGAATGAGCTGCTAAATACTTGGAATTGCCATACGTTATTGATTATTGGTATCCTGTTCCTAACAGTTCGTAGATAACTGGCGAGCTCTGCTCTCCACTTATTAGGGCATCCCTTTTAAAAGAAAACGAAAAAAGAAAACAAATAGAAGGAAGAAAAGCAGATGAACAGGAGTAGAACAAGAAGTAGGAGGTAGAGGGAAAGAAGGAGGAAAGATGATTATGCGGCGTAGTCTGAGGAACATGAGGGAAGTGGAAGGAGAATTGTATGAATGGAAAGAAGAAGAAGAAAGGGATAATCTGGATATAATGAAAATTCGAAAATAAAATAAAAAAAATATACAGCAATAGATTAACAAGGATAAGGGAGAGCAGAGTAGTACAAAAAAGAAAAGAAGGGTAAAGCAAAACCGAAAGAAATGGAAACAAAATGCAAATCAAGAGGAGTGAAAAAAAAGAGAAGTAAGATAAGGAAAGGAAAGAAGTAGGGATAACAGAGAAAAATTGTGGAAGGTAGAGTAAATGAAAAAAGAGAGAGAAGAAGAAAAAGGAAAATAAATGCCAGAGGAGAGTGCAAACGAAGGAGTAGGGGCAAGAGAAAAGAAGCTGAACATTTGACTGAGAGAGAGAGAGTTATAGAGAAGGAGAAAAAAAGAGGAAGTGAGGAATGGAGGAAAAAGAAGTAGAAGAGTAAGAGAAAGCGAAAGAAAAAAAAATAAAATTAAAATGAATCTGCAACTAAATCTGAAAGTGAGACTGAAACTGAAACTGAAACTGGAACTGAAACAAAAACGGAGGGAAAAAACAGCAAAAGGAAGATAAAGAAAGGAAGAACGAAGATAAAACGAAAGAGAAACTGTAAACGGTAAAGAAAAAGAAGAACGAAAATAGGAAAAAACAAAATAAGAGGAAGAGTAAGTGGAATAGAAGGAGAGAAATAAAAGCGACAGAGAGAAAGAGAGAGAGAAATAGAGGAAAATAAGAAAAATAATTGAGGGGAGGAAGAAAAGTTAAAAAATTAAAGTGCAAGGGGCAGTGAACGAGGAAAATTTAAACGAAACTGATATCGAAAAGAAACAGCATCTTAAACTTAAATTAAAACTCAAACTTCAAATAAAACTTAAGCTGAAACTTGAAAATAACCTGAAACTGTGAAAAACAGATCACAGAGAGTACTAAAACGACAAATCGGAAGAATAAAAGAAAAGTAAAAACCAACCATTAGTGCGTTACAATGTGATTGTTATGGATCTTAACATGACCAAGATTGATCTACAGTACGGGAAATTCGATTTACACGTATGTCACCAATCCCTCTTTGAATTAAAAAAACATTTTATATCTCCATCGTCAGCCATCAGCCTAACGGAACCTTCTGGGCACCCGATTGAATAAAATTTGATAAGAAGAGTGGATTGATACCTTGCTCCTTACAGTTCACAGATAACGGGCGAGCTCTGCTCTCCACTTATTAGGGCATCCATTTGAAAAGAGAATGAAAAAAGAAAACGAATAGAAAAAAGAGAAGGAGAGGAACAGGAGTAGAATAAGAAGTAAAAGGTAGAGGGAGAGAAGGACGAAGGTGATAGTTATGAGGCGTAGTCTGAGGAAAATGAGGGAAGTGAAGGGAGAATTGTATGAATGGAAAGAAGAAGAAGAAGAAAAAAAGGGATAATCATAATTTGTTGAAGAGGCGAAAATAGTTTAAAAAAAAACAATATACAGCAAAAGGCTGACAAGGATAAGGGAGAGCTTAGGGAGGACCAGAGTAGTACAAAAAAGAGGAGAAAGGTAAAGTAAAAAGTAAGAACGAAAGGATATAGAAAAAAATGCAAAGCAAGTGAAAAAAAAGAGAAGTAAGATAAGAAAAGGAAAGAAGTAGGGATAACAGAGAAAAATTGTGGAAGGCAAAGTAAATGAAAAAAGAGAGGGAAAAAGAAAAGGGAAAATGAATGCCAGAGGAAAGTGAAAACGAATGAGATAGGCAAGAGAAAAGAAGTTGACATGAAATTGATGGAGAGATAAAGAGAAGGAGAAACAAAGGGAAAGAGAGAAAAGAAGGCAGAAGAAGAAGTGGAAGAGTTAGAGTAATCGAAAGAAGAAAATGAAAATGAAAATGAAACTGCAACTAAATCTGAAAGTGAAACTGAAACTGAGTCTGAATTTAAATCGGAGTGAACAATCATCAATAGAAAGATAGACAAAGAAAGAAAGTAGATTAAACGGAACAGAAACTGTAAACGACACTGAAAAAAAAGGAAAAAATAGGAAATAATAAAGTTAAAGGAGGAGAAGAGGAGAAAAAGAGAGAGAGAGCGAGCGATGAAATGAATTTGAAAGATTGATAAAGAGAAAGAGAGGAAAATAAGAAAAAATAGGGGGAAGAAACAAAAATAAAAAATAAAGTGCAAATGGAAGTGAACGAGGAAAATTTTAATGAAACAGAAACAGAAACCGAAAAGAAACCGCAACTTAAATTAAGACTTAAACTCAAACTTCAACTTAAACTTAAGTTTAATATTAAACATAAACTGAAACTGTGACAAAAGAACATAGAGAGTACTAAAACGACAAATCGGAATAATAAAAAAAAAGTAAAAAAGAAATTGTGTGAGAAATTTAAGAAATTGTGAAAGAGAAGGATAAAGAGAAAGAGAAAGATAAGTAGAAAGCGAAAGTGGAAGAGTGAGAGAATGGGGAAGAGAAAGCGGAAAAGAAAAAGCAACGGGAAAAGGAAATAAAATTAAAAATGAAATGGAAAATGAAACTTTATCTATAACCGAAACTTCAAATCAAATCGAAAATGAAACGAAAAGGAAAAGGAAAAAAGAGAGCACAAAGAGTAGTAAGAAGAAAATGAAGAAGGCGAATGAAAATGTATGAAAATTAAATTCAAGCTGTACTTTAGCTGTAAACTTAATATTATACATTAAATGAAAATCTATATAATAAAAATGAGTTGGGGTTTCCTTTGTCACGATTTAACTCGCGAGCGGAAGGACCGATCGGCGTGAAATTTTGTATGCAGAGATTTTTGGGGCCGGAGAATAATCTTATGATGCTTTGATACCCCTCCCTTCACTGGAAAGGGGGGCTTCCATACAAATGAAATACATTTTTCTGCATAACTCGAGAACTGATCAAGCAAAGGAACCCAAATTTAGCATGTATGAGATTTTGAAGGCAAAAAAGGTTTTAATGGTAGCTTGAGAACCCTCTTCGTCATAAAAAGGGGAGCTCCCATACAAATAAAACACAATTATCTGCATAACTCGGGAACTAATCAAGCAAACGGAACGAAATTTAGCATGTGGTGGATTTTGAAGACAAAAAATGTTCTATGTTGATTTGAGACCCCTCCCCTTTCTAAAAGGGGGGAACCTATTCAAATGAAACGCAAATCCTTGCATAACTCGAGAACTAATAAGAGAAATAGAACCAAATTTCGCATGTGGAAGATTTTGAAGGAAAGAAATGTTTCTATGGTGATTTGAGACTCTTCCGTCATATGAGGAGGTAGGGGGGAGGGGGTGCTCTCAAACAAATGGAACCCAAATTTTTGCATAACTCGAGAACTAATCAAGCAAATGGAACCAAATTTGGAATGGACGAGTTTTTTAAGGCATGAAATGTTTTTATGGTGGTTCAAACCCCTTCCTCCCTCTAAAAAGGGGGGCTCTCATACAAATGAAACAAATTTCAACCAAACATGAGAACTATACCTACTGCTTTGCAAATTTGTATGCAGGGGTTTTTGGGTCCGGGAAAGGATCTTACTATAGTTCGACACCCCTCCCACTTTCAGAAAGGGGGGCTCCCATGCAAATAGAAAACTATTTTCTGCAGAACTCAAGAACTAATCAAACAAATGGAACCAAATATGGCATGTGGAGGTTTTGTAGGCAAGAAATGTTTCTACGGTGGTTTGAGACCCCAAGCAAAAGAAACCAAATTTAGCATGTGTGAGGTTTTAAAGGCAAGAAAGGTTTCTATGATGGTTTCAGATTTCTCTTCGCCCTGAAAGAGGGGGGGGGGGGGCTCCCATACAAATGAAACACAAATTTATGCATAACTCGAGAACTAATAAAGCAAATGTAATCAAATTTGGCATGTGGATTTTTTTTAAAGGAGAGACATATTCCTATGGTGGTTTAAGACCACTCTGCCTTCTAATAAGGGGACTACCATAGAAATGAAACGCAATTTTCTGCATAACTCGAGAACTAATAAAGCAAATGGAATCAAATTTGGCATGTGGATTTTTGTGAAGGTCAGATATATTTCTATTGTGGTTTGCCCTCTGAAGGGGGGGGGGTCCTCATACAAATGAAACGCAATTTTCTGCATAACTCGAGAACTATGCAAGTAAATGAAACCACATGTGGGGGTTATTGGAAACAGGATTTTTATTTATATTAAAATGGATTTCTGTCTGACTGTCTGTCTGACCGATCGGAGTGAAAATATGTATACAGGTATTTTTGGGGCTGGGGAAGGTTCTTATGATTGTTTGAGACCACTTACCCCTTCCGGCTCGCATACAAATGAAACACAAATTTCTGCATAGCTTGAGAACTAATCAAGCAAATGGAATCAAAAATGGTATGCGGGGTTTTTTGAATGCAAGAAATGTTTCTATGTTGAATTCAAACACAAATTTCAACCAATCCTGAGAATTATTCAGGTAACTAAACCACAAACTGTGTATTGTCTGGGTAAGAAGAATGTTCTAATAGAAGTTTGAACTCCTTATTACTCAAAAAACTCATTAAAAAGAGCGTCAGTTCTATGTAATGTTCATTCATTTAGTTGCAGGTGTAGTAACGTTCGCACCGGGATCAGCTAGTTAAAAATAAATGTCACGGAGAGTAGAGAAAAGAAAAAGAAGAAAAAAAGGCAAACTAATAACGTAAAGAAAACGAGCGAAAGAAATAAATGGAAAAATAAGAGAAATCTAAGGAGAAGGAGATAAAATAAACACAATGCAAAGTCAATACTTTATATGAAATAGAGAAAAGGAAGATTGAAATAAAAAGCTGATAGAGGGATCGGAACAGACCTGGAAAAGGTAACTGAAAAGGAAATAGTAGAAGAAAATGGAAACCGTAATGAAAGAATGAGAAAAATAATGACGAGTAGACAGATACATAAAGAGGAAGAGAAGGCTAGGAAGAGAAAAAAGAATACAAGGAGGAACAGAGGTAGTGAAAATAAAAGGAGACGAGAAAGGTGGTAACAGGTAACAGGAAAAGGAAAAGGAATGTAAAATGAAACTGGAACTGAAACTCGAATTCAAACTTTAACATGAAGTTAAACTTAAAATCAAAGATTAAATGAAAACTTAAATAAGGACACGGAGAGAAGCAAGCGAAAAATTATGAAAAAGAAAAGAAAAAGGGAAACGAAAGATAAAAGAAAAACAATGCAAAGCAAAGAGAAAATGATATGAGAGGAATATAGAGAAAGAAATAGAGTAGAGGAAATGGAAAAAGGTAATAGGTAGTAAAAAAAGAGAGAAAAAAAAGGTCCACATAAAAGACAACAAAAAGAAAACAAATGGAGAGTGAAGGATAAGGCTATAGAGCAGGAGAGAAAGAGAGCAGAATAAAGAGAAATACAAAATGAGTGACAAAAAAAAGGAAAGGGAAAGACCCATTTCTCAAACGAGAGGGTCCTCTTCCGAAAACGAAGAAGAAGCAAAAACGAGAGACGTGGAGAAAATGGAGGCGAAAAAGAGGATAAGAAGGGGTAAGAAAAATAAGAGGCAAATAAGGATGGAAGAAAAAAGGAGAAGATCAAAACGAATATGAAATTGAAAATAAAAACAAAAAAGAAAATTATTATGCAAATTAAAATTTGAATGAAACTGAAGCTAAAACTGAAACTTAAACCAAAACTAAACATAAAGTGAAACTTCTTTATTTCTTTCGTTTTTTTCTCATTCCTAATTTAAGTTTCACTAACCTCCGAGTTCTTTTTTCTTATTTTCGTTTATTTTAAGTTTAAGATTTAGTTTGGTTCATGTTTAACCGAAACTAAAACTTAAACTTTAAATGAAACGACAATTAGAATATAAAAAAACATTGAGTAGTAAAACGTGAATGAGCAATGAGGAAAAATAAGTAAACATGAAAGAATAAAGAAACATGATGCAGAGCAAACAGAATTATATATGAGGGGAAAAGAAAAATTAAGCAAGAAATAATGCAGAAGAAACAGAAAAGAACAGAAAAAGTTTGAAGAACAAAAATAAGGAGTAAAAGAGAGAGTGAAACTCAACATTAAAATCAAAAATGAAATGAAAATGCAAAATGAAAAAAACAGGACACGAAGAGTTGGTAAAATAATATGAGGGAGGAGCGTGAATATGAAACTGAAACAGAAACTGGAATTTAAAATTAATATCAAAAATGAAATTAAAAAGAAAACGGAGAGTAGTACAACAAAAGGCAACATAATGCAAAGCAAATATAAGTGAAAAAAAAGAGAACATGAAAAGACGAAATGAAAAAGAACCAAGAAAGGTTACAAATAATGGAAAAGGGAAAATAAGAAGAGGACAAGAAGGAGAAAAAAGGGCAAAGAGCAAGAGAGATCTAGATAGAGCGGGAAAGAGAGATTGATTAAGATAAAACGTGGATCAGAAAGAATAAAAAAGCGAGTTAAACACAATGGAAGAAATAGAGTAGAGTAGAAGTAGAAGTAGAAGTAGAATAAGTAAAATAGAGTAGAAGTAGAGTAGAATGAAGTAAAATGAGAAGAGAAGAGGGGATGGAAAGAGAATAATAAAAATGAAAATTGAAAAGGAAAAGGAAAAGAAAAGGGAAAACGAAAAGGAAAAGGAAAAGCAAAAGGAAAAGGAAAAGGAAAAGGAAAAGGAAAAGGAAAAGGAAAAGGAAAAGGAAAAGGAAAAGGAAAAGTAACAGGACGAGGAAAAGGAAAAGGAATAGGAAAAGAAATAGAAAAGGAAAGGAAAAGGAAAAGGAAAAGGAAAAGGAAAAAGGAAAAGGAAAAGGAAAAGGAAAGGAGAAAAGGAAAAGGAAAAGGAAAAGGAAAAGGGAAAGGAAAAGGAAAAGGAAAAGGAAAAGGAGCAGGGCGAGGAAAAGGAAAAGGAAAAGGAAAAGGAAAAGGAAAAGGAGAAGTTAAAAGAAAAGGAAAAGGAAAAGGAAAAGGAGAAGGAAAAGGAAAAGGAACAGGACGAGGAAAAGGAAAAGGAAATGGAAAAGGAAAAGGTAAAGGAAAAGGAAAAGGATAAGGAAAAGGAAAAAGAAAAGGAAAAGGAAAAGGAAAAGGAAAAGCAAAAGGAGGAGGAAAAGGAAAAGAAAAAGGAAGAGAAAACTTTAATGAACATGAAAAGCAAAAGCAAAAGCAAAAGCAAAGCAGCAAAAGCACAAAAGTAAAAGCAAAGCAGTGTTGCGTGCTAAAAGCAAAAGCAAAAGCAAAAGCAAAGCAAAAGCAAAAGCAAAAGCAAAAGCAAAAGCAAAGCAAAGCAAAAGCAAAAGCAAAAGAAAAGCAAAAGCAAAAGCAAAAGCAAAAGCAAAAGCAAAAGCAAAAGCAAAAGCAAAAGCAAAAGCAAAAGCAAAAGCAAAAGCAAAAGCAAAAGCAAAAGGAAAAGCAAAAGCAAAAGCAAAAAGCAAAGCAAAAGCAAAACAAAAGCAAAAGCAAAAGCAACAAAGGCAGAGCAAAAGCAAAAGGAAAAGGAAAAGGAACAAGACAAGAAAGAAGGAAATGGAAAAGGAAAAGGAAAAGGATGAGGAAAAGGAAGAGGAAGAGGAAAAGTAAAAGGAGTTAGCAAAGGAAAAACGAAAACGAAAACGAAAACTAAGAGGAAAAGGAAAAGGAAAAGGAAAAGGAAAAGGAAAAGGAAAAGGACAAGGACAAGGAAAAGGAAAAGGAAAAGGAAAAGGACAAGGAAAAGGACAAGGAAAAGGAAAAGGAAAAGGAAAAGGAAAAGGAGTTGCCATTGCTTGTATTATTTGCAAGGAATCGAGTGTAATTGACCCTCTGAAGAGTGAGAGCAATGTTGATTTTGACTTTCAATGTTCCCATTGATTGTTGCAGTTCTTCCGAGATATTTAAAAAAATTAACGTTTTCAAACGACTGAATACCTCAAATTTCTCGTTTATGTCTTCCTTTAGTTTGAAAACTTAGTTTCGTCAATTTTCTTAAAATCTGGATTCAATCCATGTGATTGTATTCAAAAGCATATTATGTGTTGTACAGAAATTAGAGTTAACCTAATGAGCGACAAATTTGTTCTCAAGCAATGAAGTGCTCAGTAAAAGAGCACTGCTTCGATGCTTTGAACGCATTAGAAGACTGATGAAACATATCTTGAATCTCGATACTAACAGGGACATCAGAATGCAAAAAATTTGAAAGACGAAATACTATAAGAAAGTTAGTTAACCAGTTTTCATGGAATTGACATTGAATGCTTAATTGGGCGGAAATAACTTTTTAGATTTCAGTCGATAAAAAATCCACAATATACTCGATCCAGCCTAATTAATATTGACGATATCAATATTTGAATTGACGGTTCAGTTGTATTCCCCATGCAATCTCACTTCAATCTGTTTTTGGAATCAGCGTTTCGGGAATTCCTAATATTGTGTGTTGCAATTCCCAATTCACAATGCAATGGTAAATAGACGTATTCTAGTATTCTAGTTTGATTGAAAAGATTAAACAGAGCTTCATCTCTAGAATGGTTACGGACATCTACAAAGGAGTGTGTATGAACACAATTTTCATAATTATGTTATACTTTATTCATGTAATTTACTGCTCGGTAGTATCCTTCACGGATGATAAAGATAATCTTAACCGCATGAAAATCAATCTTGTCTAAAATTTGCAGGGAGAACAACTGTCATCCAGCTATATTTTGAATTTAGAAATTTAGAAACATTTTGTCAATAGAAATTAGGCGTATTTCTTGAAAAACACTAACAAGTGTTCAATTTTCAGTGTAAATCAAAATAATTTCTAGAGATCTCTCATAAAGAAACAAGTCAGTCGGAAATGCTCAGCGATCTATAATGAAAACCATGGCCTCTTGTTGCTTTTTTGAAACAATAAATTATATCCAAGAGCCAATAAATATTAGTGTTCAATAATCTACTCAAGTTTTGACGATCGAAATCTTTAAACGCTCATTCAAGCCGAACACCACTATGGAATGGAGTCGCATGGTGCATCAAATGCCGTGTGCATCAACGAAACTCCATCCACTCTCTCGCTACCCTGATGGTGAGAAAAATCAATCTTTCCGCCTTTCGCGTACTCCACTCAGACTCTCCCACTGTCACTCATTCTCTCTCGCACGCGCGGAAATTAGGGCAACACTCATTTCTCGCTTTGCTGGGATCCCACAACCCGAATGCGGGCGCGCTTCGGATATTCGCGCACCCGTCGTCCGACACTCACTCTCACAACTGGATCCCAACGAAGCGAACAACCATCCGAGCGCTCTGATGATGGCAGGTTGTTGTTATTTCACTCAGCATGCCATCAGTCAGCCAGCGTTCCATGAGCTTTTTTCTGTGTGACTCAATAACAGGAAGGCAGGTATTTTTTTCCCACAACTCTCCCCCCCCCCCCTCACATAAGCTCGTAAGCAGCGAAGTCATAAAACCTGGCGCGAGAAGCAACCGAAATAATGCAAAGGCGAAAATTCTAAATGAACCGATCCGATGATGATATGGGCAAAAGTTCACAAATTTTTTTGCCCGCTCAGTCAGCAGCCCACCAGCCAGCAATCGTTTGAAATTATAAATGGAGGGCATTGAAATTGACTGATTACCCATTGTTGTTGATGGTGTTGTTTTTGTTGTTGTTGCTGCAGCCAGTGATGTATCGAACTGTGAACTTGTTTTTTCGCCGGTTCGGACAGGCAAATCGCAAATCACGTTTCAGTCACGGTCAACGCGGCCGAAATTTGCTGTTTTCCTAGTTTCTAGGCTACCGGATGGATAATGGGCGAATGTTTACCCCCATCGCGATTCAAGTGCCGAGGATTGCCATAATGCGCGGTCAAATATTGTTATCTTCGGGTGCCGATTAGCGAAGTAGATTAAGTCGGTCGTAGAGTTGGATGAGTGTTGTAGCAGACGACGATGACGGAGATTTGTAATTCTTTGCATAAGGCTTAAGCCTTATTGGGTGGTTTGATCAGTTCACTACTTGGCTTGATATGGGCTTGACGAATACGGTTGACGTTTGATGTCATCAGGGATAGAGTTGTGAGGGTGGGTCAAAGCTTGTGCATGTATAAACGTATTTGGGCTTTGGGCTAGTGTGCTCTTGTGTAGCTGAATATTAAAGAAAATATCTGTAAATTTCTTTACTTTTAAGCGCGGCTTGTAAACAAGGCCATTTCCGCTTGAAAGTTGTTTGGGGAATTGAATGGAACTGGTTTCACCGCACGGAATTGTTTGTGGAGTTATGAGCTTATTTTACCCACCTTTCCTTTATATTCTTGAATAATTCATAAACATCTTTGCACGGAGAGGCTCAAGATCAACAAAATAGTGCTTGTCTCATGTGAACTTTCCTGAAGAATCGAATAGAAGCTGTTTCAACTACCGCGCAGCTCTGTAAACGAAGATATAGCTGATTTTAGCCCACTTCCTCCTCTATTCTTCGGATAAATAATTCAACTATATGGGTTAAACTGGGGTGGAATCAGCCATATCTTTGTTCGCAGAGCCGTGCGGTGGTTAAAACAACCTCTATTCGGTTTTCCAGAAAATTTAACACTCCGAGCAAAAATATCTATAAACTGTTCAATAACATAAGGGAATGTGAGTTAAAATCCGCCATATCTTTGTTCAAAGAGCCGAACAGTTGATGAAATTACTTTTATACGATTCTCCAAGAAATTTTGCATAGGATAAGCCTAATTTAGTTTATCTTGGTTTATTTTAAATAGGATAAGCTTTATTTGGTTTATCTTGAGCCACTCTGAGCAAAGATGTCAGTAAATTATTCAAGAGTATAAGGGGAAGTGGGCTAAAATAAGCTCTATAACTCCACAACCATATCCGTGCAGTGATTGAAACTAGTTCCATTCGATTCCTCAAACAATTTCCAAATGGAAATCCGGATAAAAAAAACCATACAATTACAATACAATAATATAAAATAACTTTAAAAACTATTTCTGACCTTAAATCTTATTGCTCGTGAATCAAATACTATTAATTGTACATACTATAGATTCTATTGTATGGTTACAATACATTTAATTGTAAGCCTATTAGAATTTTGTATTCTGGAATACCCTTGTTTACAAGCCGCGCTTAAAAGCGACCAAAGTTACGATTTTTTCCCTTAGTTTTCATCAGTTCTTGCCCACTGTGCATTGAGGGAGAATTCCGTATTTTCGGAAAATTCTTGAATTTCGAAACACATTGTGATTCATTATGTGTTTGCTTTAATATGAATATATCAACAGCAATGTGAATCACCCTTCCGATTACAAAGCGAACCGAAATCGTTTCCGTGACTCAAAAGACGTTCAGTTTATTTGTTTATCTTCAAGAGGAGCAGGACAAAGGAAACATATATGTGGCTGGGTAGCTCAGTAATTACCCGTTTTGCTTATTGAGCAGATGGTCGGGAGTTCAATCCCAGTTCCGTTTGTCAATAGTCTCTTTCTATCGCCACTTTTATTGACCGCATCACATACCACAGTGTATCCATGATCTAAATCTATTGTCGAGTCTATCAATGCAAGAATTGAAGGCACACTAAACCGTTCGTTGGACAAAATGGACAATGATCGTGATAATATATTGGCAATCGTTTCGGCGTCTGGTGATTTTCCATCGGATGTAAAGCCCGATGCAAAGTAAATTTGGACGCATTCAAGTGATAAAAAATTAAACAACATACACTGTTGATCAAAACGTCAAACAAAAGGTTTTTGATTCAGCTCTTAGACGATATACAACAAGTTATTACGTTTCACCGTTTCACAACAAACTGTCGCACTTTAATTGTGATTGTGAGCAACCATGATCTGCACAGTCGCTGGTGACACTGTACCGGCGAACTTCTTCCACTTTAAACGAATTTGTTGTGCATTTGTCACTTCTTTACCGCATCCTCGAGGTTTTCACTTGACAATTGCCCAATATTTATCGATCGGTCTGAACTCAGGGCAATTCGGAGGATTAATCTCTTTGGCGACGAAATTAACATTGTTTACAGCATACCATTCTAGTACTTCTGTAGAGTAGTGACAGGTGGCCAGATCCGGCCAGAACATAACGTTGGTTTTGTGTTGCCGAATGAAGGGTAAAATCCGCTTTTTCAGACAGTCTTTAATGTAAACCTTTGACGTCATTTTGTGAGATGTGATGAAAACCTTGATTTTAAGGCTACAACTGCAGATTCCATGCCAAATCATTAGTTTCCGGGCAAACTTATCAGCAAAAGACAAATTTATAACTAGAAGAAACATCTCCACAACCAGTTGCCAGGTAAAATTTTCGTCCTGGGATTTGCTTATAATCCATTTTGGCAAACGTTTCGTCATCCATTAAAATACAGCCATCAAATTTCGTCAAAACTCGTTCGTAAAGTAATCGTGCTCGCTTTTTGGCCACTAAATTTTGTTTCAGGTAGTGATTCGGATGTTTACTTGCACAAAAAGACTTGTATCCTTCTCTTGAAAGGATGTTACGCACGGTGGAAAAGTTGGAATCGTATTTCTTTGCCAAATCACGTATGGAGTCACCTGGGCTGCCTTTCACGTACCTCAACACCTTTCTCCTCAGCTCTTTGTCCCTAATGCCACTTTTATGATACATAGATGCGTTGTGCTCTATCCACACTCAGAATATCCTTGTAACGTTTGATTGTCTTGTAATCACCGTTGACTTTGGGAATTTTAACACTTTTGATAAGTTTAAGGCAGACCACGAAGGATTCTCTAAATGTTTGTGCACAATTAATTTTCTTTTCTCAAGTTCCATGATCCGTAATTTTGAGATGCGTCGATCAATTAAGAAAAACTTTTCATCAACTTCTTTGTCTATAAAACATCAACAAATGCCTGCCAAACATGTTTTGTTCCAACAACCAGGGACGCGGTGGTGTATTAAACCGTGCGCCCAGATTTACTTTGAATCGAGCTTTAATTTGGGAACTATGGACAAGGTGAAATTTCTGTCGTCTTTATGTTCGAGAATGGCCATTGAAGTGGGTTAGGAAGCAGGTTACACTTCCAATGTTGATGGTCCATCTGCGTCATTTGCGTCAAGAATGCCGAACTTCATCCACAAATTGGACCTTTTAACCGATGTTATGGACATCATTTTCAAACTGTTCTTCATCATATTCTTGCCAAAGTACATTTTATTTGCCAATTCCTTTCATCGTGCATTAAAAAATTTTACACACCCCTCATTTTGAAGATCATGCCTCTATTTTGATTTTGAGATTAGCACTTCAGTTATCAAAATGTCTTCGAAGCAAAAGAAGCAACGCATCAACATTTTGCACGTGCATGGTGAAAATCCAAACTACTCTCACGCCAAGTGGGCGAAGTATTTGAATGTGGCTAAATGAACTGATACCAACGTATTAAAAGTGTTCAGTGAACGTTTGTTGACAGCCAGGAAAGCTGAATCGGATGAAAATCGAAAACCGGAAGGTACAGCGACGACAAAAATAGTCGCCCGCTGTATCGAGCGGAACCCCATCTTCTCCCGCCGAGATGTCGCAAAGAAGTTTGGAGTGGCGCCTTCAACCATGGATAGAGCTAAAAACGAGCTGAACTGCCGACCTACAAGAAAGTGAGTGATCAATTCGACGATCGACATACTAGCCAAAGCACGATCGCATGCACGACGATGCTGACAGTTTGATTGCGCGGTACAGGACGATGAAACTTACGTCAAGGCAGACTTTAAACAGCTTCCTAGACAGGAATTTTATACGGCAATCGGACGGGGAAAGGTGGCACATATGTTCATGCACATTAAACTGTCAAAGTTCACGAAGAAATATCTGGTGCAGCAGGCCATCTGTACCTGTGACTTGAAGAGCAACGTTTACATTGCGACCAGATCCGTCAACCAGGAAATTTATCTGAGCGATTGCCTACAAAAACTTCTACTGCCTTTCCTGAAGCGACACAATTGTTCCGTTCTATTTTGGCTGGATTTGGCATCTTGCTATTGGATATCTTGCTTCAAATTACAGGCCAAAAACTATCGTCACCGAAGCTCGTGGTGACGCCAGTTCGGCGAATGGCGTTGCGCTAATGCAAAGGACTGCGGCAGGTGTTGAACGAAAGATCCGGCAATTCGCATTCGGTAAAATGGAAGCTTTGCTGAGTATTTCTCCTGTATTCTGTATTAGCTGAACTTTAAAAAGAAAAAGAATTTGACTTATTAATAAAAACATTGATTGACTTACACACATTACTGTTTCACCAAATTTTGATCGGACCATCCTTTTAAAGAGATATCAAAAAGATGGATTGAAATATATTAAACAGTTATTGCTTGCTGTTGAAAGCAACAATATCAATCTTTTGTTCTTGATTTTCTTTCCCCGCAAAAATAAGAAGCATTATAGCGAGTGTATGTGTACTTTTTGTCATTTTCGGGTTGGATAACATACGCAATCACACCCACATATAGAATCAGTCAGAATATTTTTGAATCATAAAAGGCACGTTTGAAAACTTGTCTTTGTCTTAAAACTCACAGAAATTCAAATTTCTGTACAACGATGCAAAACACTTCCAATCTGGCATCACTGACTCATCCTTCGTGCTCAGTGTTGCCACATGCACAGATTTATCTAGATTGACACAGATTTTTCAAATATTTTTTTCATATAGATAGTTATTTTTGCTATTCGAAGCTAAGTTATTTTGAACGTGATTTTTTTTAAATATTTAGTATACTTGTCAGTGCTAAAACTTTTATACATATACAGACGGAGCATCGGAAATGATGGGCTCTGAGCAATCCTTCAAGAAGCTGTCTGTTTGTCTGATGACTTATCAACAAAGCAATCAGAAATTCTGGAATTCCCGAACATTTGCAACGAGCTTATGGTACTCGTTGCACATGTATGTGAGGATGATAACCTGAAAACCCGGAAGGATTTCGGTGTTTCTGATTTCGAGAAACATCTTCGTATGAAGTCGGAAATATAGATCGAGGTAGCAGCAGGAAAAATGCTTGCATCCGGAACTCTCGATGATACCAAGAAGGAGACTCGATCTGCTGCGCTTTTCATACCAAGTTCATTGAACAGATCATTAAGTGCTTTGCTCTGAATGACGCTGTTCTGATTACTGCATCGTACGCATAGCTGCACAGCAGGAACAGGCCATCGACAAAGAAGTATAGTGAGCTGAGGACGGCAATCATTTGTAAGGACATCGATGAGGAAGAATTGAATGACTGAAAAACTTGTAGGAGAAAACTGCTATTTCAAACGAACACATGGAACGCTGGCTTTTCCCTTGCTTAAAAAGTTTATTGCGAATTTTCAAATATTTCCGCATTCTTCAGCATTTATAGGCGTATGATCTTTTCAGTTAACCGCGGCATTAGTCTTAAGCCCATTGATAAGAGGTATTTGTAAATAAGGACCAACAATCAATATGCAACTAGCGATTTGAAATTGGTTCACTGTTGTAGAACCCCTTGGTCTGAAGTACACCTTGAAGCCAGCACCTTGCTGTACATCTTTGCGCCTTTGTTTTAATTTGCTGTGTTATTTTGACAGAACATTTGAGAGTGTGTTAGTGTGAGTTCATTATTAGGGGCGCATTATTGAGCTTGGGACCGAGCTTGGGACCGATTTGCTAGTACTGACTGAGCCAAGAAAAAAATCGTATTTGTATGGGACGTACTTCATTTTTTGCGCTTTTTACGTGATATAAAAGTTTGGAAAAAAATATAAAAACACATAAATTGATAACCTGTTTTTGTTATTGGAGAGTACCTTCAACTTGTTTATTACAAGCTGAGTTGCTTGCGTTCGATCTCAGCTTTCTACAATTTATTTGTCATTTTCGAGAAAACGTTTTGTGTTTTGTGTGTTAAGTGTTGTGAAAAAACAATCGAGATAAGGTCTGCATTCGCAATAATTCAAATACCTCAAAATTGAAATAACTTGTTGTTTATTTCAGATTCATGGGATATGATTTAGCTTATTCACAAAATCAAAAAATAGGTATTTATTTTTTATTTTTTTGAACTCTTAATTCTATCTATAAATGTTTGTACAGACACCTCTGATATCGTGGTGGCCGACCTTGTGCTTATTTTTTTAAAGTGTTTGATATCTTTGATTCCTTGTTTCTTTGCAGAAAGCTTCCCCTTCATCAGAGCCCACTATCTCTTGATTGAACGTAACTCTGGACAATTTGGCGGATTTGCGGATGGTTTGCTTCGTAGCATAATAAAATGATGCCAAATCGGTCAAGAACAGAGATTCGTCTTTGTGATTTTTGATAAAGCTGCTATCCTTAAAATCTTTCCAGGCAACCAAAATACACGTATATAGCAAGTTTTTTTTATGATACTAAAACTAAGTAAACAAATCGTATAGCATTCAAAAATATGGCGTATACTTGCAAAAGTGGAGTCCATATACGTGCAAATTCGATTGTTTTCTTAAACGAGTTGATTTGATTTCGTATACGATTGAATATGTAATAACAAATTCTATTTAAAAGTGTTGGCGATGTATATCCGATTGAGTTAAAAGTGAGAGGAATTAGGACTCTGCAAAGCTACTAAGGAAAATAATGCAAGCCATGCCAAAGCGGTCATCGAAAATTAGAAAAGCCTGGATCAGTCACAAAGAAAACCAACCTTCGGGAAAAATGTCAAAAGATGAAGGACTTTCGTTTTTTTCTTGAAGGCTATTTCTCCCAGCGACTATGGTTACTTCTAAAGAGTCAAGCTAAAAAATTCAATACACCCCAAATTTAAGATGTGAGACGACAGAATTTGCTAGACCTTGCCGTATGTGACAATCCGTATGTCTGATCATTTCTATGGATGAAAAACCTTAGCCAATTTCATTGGAACTAATATCATAATGGGGCCGTGATGGATCTTCTGATCACTAAAATTACAAACAGAAGCTTGAAAAATCGAAAACGCAGTTCGAATGGATTATTTTTTATTTTTATCGCGTAGTCGTAGGTGTACTAATGAAGATAGGAATTATCTTCATTAGTACACCTATAACTACGCGATAAAATAATCCTTTTTCAATATTCTGGTGTAACCTGACTCCATCATTTACCAGATTCTGTCGGCCAATCAACATACAATTAGCAAAGCAAATCAACATCCAATTAGAAATGCAGATCACAGACTTAAATCCAACTCAAGAAGGTTCATATACCATTCATCACAAGTTGGTTTGCACTATGATTCATGGAAAGGTTTGTGCAGTTTTAACTGACATCAGCAATCAAAGATGTTTCATTTGAGAAGCTTCTCCCGAATAATTTCGTGACATAAATGCTATGAATGCTAGGCCGACAAGCTCCTCAGCCCAAAAGATTGAACTAATTACTAATTATCTAAAATAAACATTTTTAAGGTAGTGCTGAAAGAAAACCAATTATATCTCTATATCTCTTTAACATAGTGTATTCATCATCTTTTCTGAAAATTACCTGCTCGACAACTTTGTGGAAGACAACAAACCCGTTATCCTTAGCTGAAAAAAGTTATAATTTGAAAATGCAGTTAAGCCCTAATGAGAGGTTAGGCGTGTTTCTTTCAAAAGATACGGAAAAACATTTTGAGGAAGTCTTCTCAGGACACCTAATCGATTAAATTATGACAAAATAGTGAAAATGTTTTAGATCGTCTTTTTTTTCTGGATTGTGCCGCGACTGTATCCTTGCTAGCAGGTGAGATTTCAAAATTTAAGAAACAGTTTCAGAACATAGAGGAGATAAAAGCTGATTCAAAGTAGTTGCTCGAAGAAAAATAGTGAAAGAATGAGAATATTTCCTTAGAATTTTATATGTTATATAAACAAACAGCGCTATGCTAATGTGAAAATTATGTAAGAAAAGAATGAGGGTCTTTATAAAAATAAGCAAATCGACAAATCGGAACTGTGAACCAAACTGTGACAAGTAAGATAACTCCATACATTGCAATCGTTTATGCAGGAAAAACGAGGATGCAGGAAAAATAGACAATTCAGTATATGTCGTTGTCAAGGATGCCAGAGCAACGGGTAAATAACAAGTTTATCATAAAATATCTAGTATATAAGCACGATAACATATAAACAACCTGGGTGGGTATACAGTCACCGCCAGAAAAAAGTTCCCACCTACCTCAGTTTCTCCTTTTTGTGCAGCAAACTGTTAAATAAGTGAAAGATTCTAGGTTTTGTTGTTTTGATGGCATATATTTTATGTTCTTTTCTTGTCTGGTACATAAAAAACACTTGTCCTGCAAATTCATTTTTTTTTCAAGAAAGATCAAACTATTATAGAAATTATGCATGTCAAAATTATGCTATATTATACTACTCATTTTCTTTAAAAAGAGACTAGTTGTAGATCCAGTCTGTTGAGTGATCAGTAGTTGATGTGTCCTCCCCTGGCCTTCAACAGTTTTTGCAAACGTTTCGGCATACTCTCCACCAGATTCTTCAGGTGTTGTGTGTCAAGATCTTCCCAGGCGATCTCAAGAGCTTGAAAATAGTTATGTTTGTTGGTAACTCCTGTCTTATCATCTCGTGAATCCAAGATGGTCCACATATTCTCTATTGGGTTCCAATCTGGACTCTGTGGGGGCCATTCTATAGGTTTGATACGGCAGGAACGGAAGAATACCTTTGACTTCTTCGCGGTTTGTTTTGGGTTATTATCTTGCTGGAGCACAAATTTGTTTTCCAGGCCTGTTTTAACCAACGAAACTTTCAAATTCTCACGCAATATATCGATGTAGGAATCTGCTGTCATAATACCATCGATTTATACCAAAGCAACTACACCCGCCCATGAAAAACACCCCCACACCATCATGTTCCCTCAACCATGCTTAACTGTGCCCTGGATATGTCGATCATGAAGCGCCTCTCCAGGTCCACGCTATACACGAGCTCGTTTTTTGCTGTTGAACAACTCGAATTTGGACTCATCAGTCCACAAAACAGTCTTCCAATATTCTAAAGGTTTATCAGCATGTTCCCGAGGAAATTTGAGTCGTTTCGCTTTGTTGACTTTGCTAATAAAAGGCAA
>JASCZW010014792.1:0-22089 GCA_034211315.2 Aedes japonicus
TTGTTAATGTCCTCAACAGCATCCTTACTGTTGCTTTGAGTGGGATCAAATCGATTCTCAAGCGATATATTCAATTAAACTTCTTTTGCTCTCCTAATGAAAAACCACACAACAGATTAGCATCCCTACTACTGGTTTTAAATCGGTCAAAATCGGCTTACATTCATTACTTGATATTTGATGAAAATAAAAAACTAATATCACAAATGTTCTTCAAGCCCTCAATTTAGTTCAATTTCACCCTTCCTTGTTGTGCCGAATTCGTGTTTGGGTCATATTGACCTGGATACCAAACTCACATTGTGAAAAGTTTATATGGCCAAATTTAAAAGTCTTTGCAGACAAAATGGTTGTTAGGTTCCCTATTTTCTTCTTAGAACCAACAATGTGAAATTAACAATTTGAAAGTGGTTCACTGTTGTCCCAACAAACATCGGTGTTGAATTAGAGCTTGTTCAAGCAAATTTGGAGAAGCTATTCAGCTGTTTCTTCTAGAATAGCTGAATAGTTTCTCCAAATTTGTTTGAACAAGCTCTAATTCAACACCGATGTTTGTTGGGGTAGAACCCCTAGGTCCGAAGTACACCTTGCAGTCTGCACCTTGCAATAATTCTTGCGCTTTACGGTACCTTTCGGTACTAGTATCTTTGTTGTTGTTTTGATTCGTTAAGTTATTTTGACAGAATATTTGAGAGTGTGTTGGTGTGAGTAACGTTATTAGGGGCGAATCATTAAGCTTGCGACCAGTGTGCTAGTATTTCTTGAGACAAATAATATATTCATTTTCTTCATGACTATCGCTGTTAGTACTTTTTGACCCGACAGACATCAAGGAATCTGTGCTTGGAGAGGGCATGTTTTGCCACGATCTGTGAAGCGGTGACAGATCCATTTTTCATAAGTCGTCTATTTATAGCCTTGAAATGGACCAATGACCATATTGGCCGATCTGGACCAATCCGCATGCCGTGAAAGAATCCTTTAGGAGGGAACAAATACGGATTAGTGCCAGAACATGCCTTTCGACTGCTATAAACGTCATGATTTTTCATGAGTACTCTATTTCAAGTCACATCGTCATCATCAAACCCCAAAAAGATCGTCACGTTGCACAAGTTTTTTTTAAGACCAACATCTCTTGATACTGCTCTGACTAGGATGGCTGCCAAAGACAACATTCCATTCAGCACTATTTGCAACTCCGAGGATATCCGGCTAGGACTACTGGCACGAGGAAACTGTGATATTCCCAAGTCACCTGAGGGTATAAGGCTCCGAGTTCAGGCTCATCACGTTTTTGTGGTTGGGCTGTACCGTAACGAGTTTGGGGAGATGAAGAAACAAGACCGTAAGATAAGTATCACGTTTGATGAATGGACCTCCACATATCCGATTTTTTCCAGCATGGCCAATATAATCATCGGGCCATTTTAAGGCCAGACGTAGACTACTTATGAAAAAATCATGAAGTTTGAGCCGTTGAAAGGAAGGTCGATATGGTCATTTTCCGAATTGTCCTGGAATGGCCGATATGGTAGTGTTCCGATGAAAATTTGTATCTGCCCAGTATTCACTGAAAACTGAAGATTGTTTTATGAATGCAAAGACTTTAAAATTACGTCATATAAACCTTCCGCAACGTGAGTTTGAAATCCGGGTCAATATAACTCGAAGCACCTTTTTTGTAACTTTTTGAACAGCTCCTAGGAAATATATTTAAAAAAATGGGTTTGACAGAGGCACAAAACTTTATAGAATTAAGGAAAATTCAAGAAAACTCAAACTTCTAGATGCTTAATTAAGAAAGTTATAGCATTTTGAAAATCCACTCCGGGTCTTATTGGCCCTGACACCTAAAAAAGGTTAAACCAATTTTTATCCTCATAATAATATTCGCGCGTGTCTAGCCTTTCCTTTTTTAAGCAGTTGGAGTTTTCGAACGACGCGTGCTTAGGACCATCTTCGGCTGTATATGTGAAAATGGTGTATGAAGAATTATGATGAACCACGAGCTGGCGCGCTCTATGGAAAACAAAGTATCCAGAAAGCCGCTAAAGCTGGAAGGCTACAATGGGCAGAACATGTTGTAAAGACTGTACTCGATGAAATTTGGACACACGCAATTGTTCGTAACTTTTTAGCGTGTGGGTAAATATTATTAAAATTTTAACTGAATGTATTTCATTATGTTGTGTCAATTATGTAATGAGTTTCGTGAAAATCGGTCGAGTGATTTCAGTGATGGCTTCGAATGAAGAAATAGTGCGCCAACAAATTTTGGGCACTCACTTCGAAAACCCAAACGCTTCTCGATGGATCGGAAAACAGCTCGGAATCGCACATTCAACCGTATCTCATGTGATCAAAACGTTCAAGGACCGTAAGACAACCAAGCAGAAAAATGGTAGTGGCAAAACCGTGGAACATCAAATCCGGAGAAGGCCAGGATGGTATTGAACCAATTTAAGCGTTATCCAAACTTTTTGATCAGGGATGTTGCGAAAAAGGCGAAAGTTTCAGTTTGTTTTGTGCAGAAAACAATGAAACGTTCTGGATTACATGTGTTCAAGGTCCAGAAGGCACCGAACCGGAGCGATAAACAGAAATCGGTGGCCAAAACCCGTGCAAGAAAACTGTACAGGGAGTGGCTAACAAAACCGTTCTGCATAGTGATGGACGATGAGACCTACATTAAAGTAGATACCAAACAAATGCCATGACAGGAACACTACGTCGCCACCTCTAAGTTGGCCGTTCCGGAGAGTGTACGGAAGAAGAAACTGTCGAAATTCGCCAAAAAATTCCTTGTCTGGCAAGCGATCTGCGGATGTGGCAAAATGAGTCAGCCCTTCATCACCTCTGGGACCGTCAACGGACAAATCTTCAAGGACGAATGCCTCCAAAAACGACTTCTGCCCTTCTTGAGATCTCACAATGGCCCGACACTGTTTTGGCCGGACTTGGCATCTTGCCACTATGCCCGGCCCGTCTTAGACTGGTACAGAGATAATAATGTAGATTTGGAACCATAAGACGTCAACCCTCCAAACCTTCCGGAACTTCGCCCAATTGAAAAATTTTGGGCAATCATGAAGGCAAAGCTCTTTAAAACTCCAAAACTGATAGAAAATGAACTTGAACTAAAGAAAGTGTGGTTAAAAGAAAGTATGCAAGTCGGTCCTATCATTGCCCAAAATTTGATGAAAGGGGTCAAGGCAAAGGTGCGGGCATTTGGGTTGGGAGAAGAGGTTCAATAAACCAATGATTTCAAAACTTAACCATTTAGTAGTACTTTATTTCCAGGAAATTTGAAAAGAATCGGGCTCAAGGAAAATTTTTGGTGACCTATTTTGTGTGTCCAAATTTCATCGAGTACAGTCTTTAAGAGTGTCGAACAACCACCCTGCAAAAATGATGTTTGCCTCGAATCCCAGTGGTACAAGACGCAGAGGAGCGCAGCGAGCTAGGTGGTTAAACCAGGTGGAGCAAGCAGCCTTCAACCGAGTTTCATGGGAAATATCGTGACGCAGGTGCGGTCCTAATAGGGTGTTGGACTAGCATAAGTAACTAAGTAAGTAAGTAAGTGGCCTTCCCTTTATCTTTTAAGTTATTTTTTATTTTTCAACCTAGAGAACTATTAAATTACTTGTTCACTTTTCGTCTTGCTTTGCATTGTTTATAACAATGGGCTATTTTACGTTGCTTATCATAATTCTCACCACCAGATGGCAATGCTCTTTCAATTGTTTGGATAGGTACGAAATTGGCTAGGGAAGGTATTGAGGAATTCATTTAATATTCAAAATTTCAACGTAGATGTGTTTTGCTTTATTTATAATTTTTGTGTATCATTTCTCTAACTGCTAGAACTGTGATGTAGAGGTTTTTTTTTTTGAAGGAATAACATCAAGAACTAGAACTAGAACTATAAATATGGACTAGCTACCATTTAGCTTATAGCCTAACGTAAAGTTCTAAATACCCTTCTACTGTAAAAGCATCAAGATCTTTCGATAGCAGGTATTATTTTAACATTAGTTTGTAACATGTTGCAAGAGCAATCATACCCTTTGTCTAGGGAGCCGAAAAGTTTTTCTTGCGTGACTAAGTGTTGTTTTGAAGCTGCACTTTTACCGACTGATGGAGAATATGTGACTCTTTACTTAGCATTTAGGTTGATTTAAAAAATAACTTGCAAATTTTTATGGTTATTATCAAGTTAATATCATTTTTGTTCTGTTCTTTTTGTGGTCATCATTTGTAAAATTTGTTTCATTCACATAATTTTGAAGATGAACATTTTATGAATTTGGCACAGGACTAAAATAAAAATGTTTTGAAATTGTCTTCCCAACATCATGCGTTTTCTGCTAGAACCAAAGGTAGGAGGAGAAAGTATCGGTAGGTCCGATAGAGCTTGGTAGGTTATGAAATTGAATAGAAGTAGTTTAAAATTAAGTAGTCAAGGCTGGAACGGATCCGCCACCTTGACTGGCAAAAATATACGCGTTTGATCGTTCTTAAATTTTGCCTATGGTACAGAATGATTCTAGCGATGTGAAATCTCTGTTTTTACTCTTTCTAAAGACCACAAAGATAAAAATGAACAATTTTTTGAATCGCCATTTATAAATTAGACTCTCTTCAATTTGCGAATTCATGAACTAAAATATAGTACATCGTAATTCATTCAAGGTGTACCATGATTTGTCTTCAAGGAAACCTTTTCGATCGTGCTGTAGAATGATAATATTAGTTTGTATTACAGACAGAAATGATTGCCTCGATTAAAAGTGTTTGTGTTCCTTTTTTAAAAAATATGCAAAATAAAAGGACTTTCGTTTTCCAACGTGATAGATTTTCGGTGTTTTGTCTTCCAGCTTTATGTAATTCGTAACATTTCAGCATTTCAACGTTTTGTTATTTATACCTTCTGTCACAGATAGTTTGTCCGGAACCAGGGGCTGGATAATCAAGTATAAAATATAAATTTTCGGGCTCAGGACCAGCGTATCCTAAGTTCAGTCTCAAGCTTAATGAAATACAACTTTAACGCAACTCTCACTGAATAACCCCTCAAATATTCTGTCAAAATAACAAAACAAAAACAAAGATTATAGTACTTGGGTAAGCCAATTTTAAATCCCTTCAGTTTCCTATTGAATGTTGGCAGAACCATACTAGCATAGGACTGTCAAAGTTTAAACAATGACAGCATAGATTTAGTGTAAGGGATATTCAATGTATTTTGTTGACACATAAGTATTCAGCTTATAGTTGTATTAATGAAGTAAAGAAAGCGATACGTTGTACCTTGACGGAAAATATCGATTATATCATGCAAAAGCGGCTGAAAAATTCATTCCATAGAAGGAGCTGAATGATTTCACAAAATTGTGATATTATTTTCAATGCCTTTTCTAAGCTAAATTATTTGATGAATCGCATCTTCAACTCTGGCAACCCGGACCAAGCATGACGCAGCGAGCTCACTCGGAAAAACTGTATGCTCAATGGTTTCGGAAGGGCAAGGATGGAAACTGCCACCCAACTCTCATCTTGCTGCCGTCATAAGAGAGACATTGTTGCAATAAAAAAGGTTTGCTGTTATGTGTCAATTTTTTTTCTTAATTTTTCTCTTACATTTAAGTGTAACACATTCTATCGTTGTATGCGGTGTAAATATTGTGGTACTTTGACATTCCGAACAGACGAGAGGTGAACAACGAATCAATAATCCGAGCAGGTTGATAAAAATAGCGCTTTGTTTTGAAAAAAATAAAAAAATGTCCCCCATCCATGGGTTCCAAAGGTTGTGAAATGTCAAAAGGGTGTTTTCATGTGAAATATCTAGAAGGAGTTATACTGCGGTATACTGCTGATGTATGTAGCTATTTGACATGCAAATATATCGACCTCACATCTAGAAGCGTAATGGGTAAAATATTGAAAAACATGCTTATCCTTGCCTGAACTTGATACGTCGCACTCCACGTCACGACAAATATCGCAATCGCTACTGGCCACCGGGACATCATTTTCGCTAATCTATTAAAATTAAACCACTTTACACCGTATCCGGACACTTGATGTCCCTTCACAGTTGTGTTGTAACACTATTTTATACGAATTTCTTGACCCGTGAAATCGATTTACTTTTCACTGTGTTTTCCTTGTTTCAACTTTTTTTTTTATTCTTTTCTTACACTTCTCGTCGGTTTGTAAGCACCACTCAAAACCCCAACGCCTCCAGTCAGCAGAAGAAGAAACTAGCAAAACGAATTAGAAAAATAGAACATAAAAATCCACAATCGGATCGATTCAACAATGCACACCAATATTACTGCAAAGGCGAAAGAACGGAACTAGTAATCACATTACAAATCGATTTTATCTCGATACGTCTTCAATTCTTGTATCCTTGGGCGAAAAAATTTCCACACACTGTCGGAAACTGCTCACAGCACGGATCTTCTTGACGACGTCCGAGCTTGCCGTTCCTTTTCTTCGACTCCTAATCCTTCACTGCAATCTGACACATAAGGCGCCGGGTCACAGGTTTGCTAGGAACTAGCCCACAAGTTTGTCGCTGCCCTCGGGCTAATCCTTTGATTTTTTTTCTTCCAATGAGTGGCCTCCGCAGCGTTTCCTGTTTTTTTTTCGATTCGGAAATACAAGCTTCTAACTAGATATGAATCACACTTCTACCCTTCCACTTCTCCCTCTTCCTACTATCCACCCAACGGATACTTCCTCCTTCACAAATGGGAGCAATACCAAAGAAAGAAAATGACCAGTGCTGATTCTATGTTGGTCGGTTCGCTTGATGTTTCACCAGACAACACGAGTTCGGAACTGGTAGAAGATTCCAATTCATTCCAGTGAAATGCAAATGGTGGAAAGAATAGAACCGACCGGAGCTGGCGAGAGAAGAGCATAAAACGGGCGCAAGTTCTCGTCGCCACAAAGGAAGGGTGATACCATTGATCCGTGCCGATCGGGAGAGCCCTCCCGAGCTGTTGGCTGTTTCTAAAAGGGAACAATGACATTTTTTATTTATATTCGCGAGACGGAGGTGAAAGTCACTACATCGAATAAAAATTTAAAATAGGATTAATGTACAAAACAATAATATTGTAATTAGTTTTGTTTTGTTTCCCATGGCTCAATCATTCTATACTTTCCTAAAAACAAAATTTGTTCTGGCAGAAATATGTCATTTGCCTACCGTACAACAAAACCATCTTAATAAAATTATATATTCGTACATTAATCTCAATACTTTCAGCAACAGAATAAGTGCGATTGATGAAAAGCATATGGAGATTGATGGTTACGAGGAGGCGATGGAAAACAGTTCTTGCGGAAGGTGTTCCATCTTGTTCTTTGTTCGTCGGTTTGGTGATGACGGTTACGAAGACGACGATGACTTCGAGGATGGAAAAAATCTTAGCATTCTCTCAACTGCATCCAACGTTTTCCGGAGGATTCTTCTGCAGCTAACCAAACAGCTGCAATGTACAATCACCGAGAAATAGTTCCAGGCTCCAGCAGAAAACAAAATTAAATGGAGCTGCGAGAAAACGGTGAAAATGATAACTGAAGGGGTCAGTAAAGAAGAGGCGTATCGTCTCGCTCTTACTCCGTTGCAGACACAAAATTCTGAAAAAGGTCACTCTAAACTGATAATACTGGTTCAGCCAGCACTGGAGGAAATCCTCGTAAAAAACAAGATGTTAACCCATCTGTAGAACCAAAAACCGGAACGAACCCTGCTTTTGAAAAGTTTTCGGTTCATAATCGTTTACATATTAAAACAAATGTATGCTATGGACGAAATCAAATGGCACACCACTTTATAGTGCTGTTGTACACTACATTAGCGTAGAAACCATAGCTTGTATCACGAAAATCTATTGCATTGCTAGTGTTGTACAGCAACGTAAACAAATAATTAAACCTAAGTTAGGTCCACAAACTTTCAATTCTCCATTCTTACCTGCTGTTAACAATGTACAGCTAGGTAATGGAAATACATACTCTGCCGTTACTAACACAAATGTTGAAGATTTTGACCTAGGTAGCACAACCGCTCCTAAAATGGAGTTTTTACAGAAATTATTAATCGATATGATTAATGGAATGTTAAATACAAACTCCATGTTTGATGCAATTCAAACTGGTTTGAAATTTGCAAACAATATTGTCATGACGCTTCAACTCAGCAATGGGTATTAAGACACTGAATATTTTATATTGGAATGCTCGATCTCTTAAAGATAATGAAGACGAGCTGTTTAACTTTTTACGAGTTCATAACGTGCATATTGCTATTGTAACTGAAACTTTTCTTAAGACAGGTAATAACATAAAAAGGGATCCTTATTATTGTGTATACCACAATGATCGTCTTGATAGTCCAGGTGGTGGTGTAGCCATTATTTTTCATAGGCGTATCAAAAATCAAATTCTTTCTTCATTTGATACCAAAGTTTTTGAAATTTTGAGGGTTTCGGTTGAAACAGAATTTGGTCAACTTTCACTATTGGCTGCCTATTTACCATTCCAAACCGTAGGTCAGCAAAAGAATCTTCTCACCTTCAGACCTTCAGAAGCTTATTCGTAATAGGTCAAAATTCTTCATTATTGGTAATTTTAATGCGTGGAATAATGCTCAAAGTAATTCCAATGGTCATATACTATTTTATAATAGTTCTGCGGGTTATTATACTATCCAATATCCAAACCGCCCAACTTGCTTTTCTTCTGCAAGAAACCCTCAATTATTGATTTGGTCTTAACTGATTCATGTCAAATTTGTACCCAATTGGTTACCCATGCTGACTTCGGTTCGGATCACTTTCCAGTAACTTTTGAAATATCCCAATAAATAATTTCTAATCCCAATAGTTCTACTTTCAATTACCATAGAACTGACTGGAACCAATATCAATCATTCATGGAATATAACTTTGATCCTGATATTTCTTTGGAAACTAAAAATGATATCGATAATGCTCTTGAATCCGATAAAGATCCAGCTGAAGCTTCTAGCTACAGACCAAGAAAATTACTTCCTTCAATAAGTAAACTTTTTGGAAAGATAATTTTGAATAGAATGATGCTTCACATCAATACCAACTCAATTTTAGCAGATGAGCAATTTGGATTTCACCATGGCCATTGAACTACTCATCAGTTCTTAAGAGTTACTAATTTAATTCGTTCAAACATAATGCTCAACTGGCGTTGCTCTTCTAGACATAGAAAAAGCATTCGATAGTGTTTGGCATGTAGGTTTGATTGCTAAATTGAAAAACTGTAATTTTCCGCTCTATATTATGAAATTAATTCCAAATTATTTATATGACAGAACTCTGCAGGTAAATTATCAGAATTCCAAATCTGATCGAATACCTGTTAGAGCTGGAGTTCCTCAGGGTAGTATTCTTGGACCGATATTATATAATATGTTTACTTCCGACCTCCCTGATTTGCCTCAGGGTTGTCAGAAATCCTTGTTTGCCTATGACACAGGCATTTCTGCTAAAGGAAGAAGTTTTCGTGTCATTTGCAGGAGACTGCAGAAAAGTTTAGACATTTTCTCTTCTTACCTACAAAAATGGAAGATTTCTCCCAACGCTTTTAAAACTCAACTTATAATATTCCCACATAAACCTCGACCCCTTTTTTGAAACCTAGTAGTAGCCACATAGTTAATATGCACGGTGTTCCAATTTCTTGATCAAGTCAAGCGAAATACATTGGTCTGATACTTGATCGAAAATTGAATTTCAAAGATCACATTGAAGGCATTCAAGCCAAATGTAATAAATATTTAAATGTTTATACCCTCTTATAAACATACAATCCAAACTTTGTCTGAAGAACAAACTACTAATATTCAAACAATTTTTAGGCCAGCCATGCTTTATTCTGTTCCAATATGGTCTAATTATTGCAATGAATAATTCCGTTTATGATTAGTTAAACTTAGTTTTATTTTTTTTTAGTTTTCTACTGACACGCAGGAATAAAAACCTGTTGAAAATACTGAACTGCTAAGGCATGAACAATGTTAACAAAATTAGGTATATATTTTAACAATTAAGATTGATACGTTACGGTTGGACCATCTTCGTTGCAATTTGCTTGATTTTTTGTAGGGTGGACGAGTTTTCTAACTTTTCCCTTAACACTACTACTACTCATAGGCTTCTGCACAGTGCTTTCTCCTACCATTTCCACCACCTTTGGCCAATCTTTCTTAAAATTTTCCACATTCTCCGCTGGTTTCATGTGTTTTTTCAGCTTCGTCATTGTCAAAACCCTGAAAGTGAATCTCTGGGCAGTTTGGTGGATTCATTTCCTTTGGTACGAAAACGACATGGTTCCTTTTGTACGACTCTAGTGCATGTTTAGAATAGTGGCAGAAACAAGGTCAGGCCAAACTATTGTAGTATTGTAGGCTTGTTATGCTGTTTGATCAAGGGTAGCAACCTTTCTGCAGACACTTCTTCACGTAGATTTGACCATAATTTGTGTCTGTAGTAATGAGTGGACAAGATATTTTTCCACATCCACTTATGGCCTGCCACACTATTACTTTCTAGCCGATTTTTGCGGTGTAAATGGCTTTTATTGATCCAGAAATATTCTTTCTCTTCGGAGAGGTATAAAACTTTGGTCCCAAAATAACACAGCCCGATTTTTGGTCAGCAGTTTGTAATCCACTTTTCGAGGCCTCGGTTTCACAGATTCAGACTGTTGGTGCTTCGTTTTGACTGCTTCTGCTTCCGACGAGTCTGCAGGTCCATTCTCTCCCTGGCACGCATAACAATAGTTGCCGAAGTACTTACCTTTGTCGCCACATCTCGGACTAATGCTGAAGGATGACGCCTGAAATAGTCCCTTACCTGTGTATCGATTGTAGGGTCAGCGGGACCGGGTATTCCATCACGTCTCGAGGAATCTTCGAAAGAGCACTGTTGTTAATACTTCCGTAATGCAGTTTAAACTGCTCCAACGCTCACACCTTCTTATTTAGCCAGTTTTCTAATCGAAAGACCACTGACGGTGCATCGGTTCTGCACAATCCGTTTTCTTTGCTGAGAAGAAAGACCTTGCATTTTCAAACTTCCGTGCGAAAAATTGAAAAAAAACGACGAGGCTTTCATCAAGGCGGAAACGAAGTGACTGCTGGAGAAGGAGTTTGACGTTGCCTCATTACAGTTGGCTGTTCCTGAGGAGGTGACGAAGATGGACAGATTCGACAAAATATTCTTGGTTTGATAACCCATCTGTGGATGTGAAGAGATGAGCGAGCCAGACATCACGACGAGTCCCATGAATGGGCAAATCTACCGAGACGAGTGCTTCCAGAAGCGTCTGCAAAGGCGAGAAGCTATTTTGGTTAGACTGATACAGAGATAACAATGATGTTTTGTACCAAGAGACTTCAACCCACCGAGCTCACAAGAATTTAGTCCGATTGAAACTTTTTTTGTGCCATCGTGAAGGCCAAACGTCATAAAACACCTAAAGTATTAAAAAACAGTAGGCTTTGAAGAAACACTGGATAGAAGAATTTAGAGAAGTCTATTTCCACTATTTCCGAAAACCTTCTGAGTGGTGTCAAGGGAAAAATGGGCCCATTCCCCACCACCTTACTGCGGGACATAATTAATGGACCTTCCTTTATCGATTGAAGCAGCTGCGAGTGAGTGAATGATTTTTATTCCTATAAACGAGTTTTCTGAGATTACCACTACTTTCGATGAGCTGATAATAAATTGTATCTGTATTCTCCGTACGTGGAGTAGAGGGTATGTATGTGAGGAGTATGTGAGGCAGGTTGAAAATTGAATAGAAGTATTGGAAATTGAGCGAAAGGTTTGGATATAGCAGTACTCGTCCTTGGTTTGAGTACCGCTATATATGGTTCCTGCCTTAGCTCAGTCCGTAAAGGTGCAGCTACAAAGCAACACCATGCTGGAGGTGGCTGGGTTCGATTCCCGGTCTGGTCTAGGAATTTTTCGTTAAGGAAAATTTCTCGACTCCCTGGACATAGGGTATGATTGTACTTGCCACACAATAATACTAATGCAAAAATGGTACCTGGTATCAAAAGCTTTCAATTAATAACTGTGGAAGTGCATTTAGAACACTGAGTTGTGAGCAAGCAATAAGCTGCGCAAGCAATAAGCTTGGAACGCTAAGAAAGGAGAAAAACACACTAATGCGATGCAATGTGATCACACATACTAATGTAATCCAATATCGAAGTAGAAGTTTGATCTCCGCTTCTGCCAGAAATTTTTTGTTTCAACAATACAAAAAGCTGACACTGAACTATGAGGGGTCATGCACGATTTGTGCTCTAAGGGGGTGAGGTTTGAAATTTAATAAAAAGAAAAGTACAAATTCACACCACATGTAAATTTATTTGAAAACAAAAACCTAACCTAATAAAACACCTATCATGGGTTCTGACCAAAATTACTCTACCCAGGGAATATTACAAATACAAACCCGAATGTGATCATTGTGGTCCTGAAAACTTGATATCATTACCATTGCACTTATTTTTTAGTTCTAATGTTATTTGATGGGTCGCATGATGGGTTTTGATCCTAGTCCGATTCTGGCCACTTTCCCTGTTGTAACATCGACCCGAATGTGGACAATGCGGTTCTAGACTTTTTATATGATCATGTAATTTGAGGTGTCGCATGATGGGTTTTGGTCAAAATCATAAATTGGCCAGTTCTCCAAAGGTATCCCCAAAACCAGAGAATCAGTTCAAAAAAAAATCAAGATCAACGTATGTGACCATAGTAACGTTTGTTTGCCGGTTGTTTTGTTCAAATCAGTTAAGTAGTTGCTTGGGAAACTGAGTTAATGCTTAAGTTAGACATATACACTAAACACACGCACACACACACATACATGTGTTCAGTTCATTGAGCTGAGTTTATTGTATTTAACACTAGGCCCTCCAGGCCTTGGATGTCAGCTTTCTAAGATATGTAAATACATTTCTTTGAAAGAGGGTAAAACCGCGGTAATGTAGTACTCGATTTATGTGTTTACCAATTTTACGGTTTTTCCACACATTCCAAGAAAATGGCCTCCCGGAACCGTATTTACGCAAGTTTGCACAAGATGAAACCAAAAGGCAAGATGAAGATGATTTTCAAAAAGCTGTGAAAAAAATCTTCAAAATAAGGCTATTGTGGTGTACGTGCGCGTGGGTGTTCTCATTTGAAAACTTACTTGAATTTTTTTTCCGATTCTCCACGCATTTTACATGGGACTAAAAAATCACTACCTACATGGACCCATACTATGATAAATTGTAAGGAGCACAATGTTCATCCAATCTTCACAAAACTTTGTAAAAATTGAATTCAAATAGTGTACAAAATTGTAAAAATATATATACTGCAAAATAAGGTTGTTAATTTTTCGACTTTTTTGCGCCTTGAAATCACTGTGAAGCGTTGTAAAATATGGACCTAATTAAAAAAAACTTTAGGACCTGTTCATAAACCACGTAGACTTATTTTTGAAAATCTCAGACCCCCTCTCCCCCCTCGTAGACTTTTCTCCATACATTTTTTTTTAAATTTGTATGGAGCGAAGATTTTGGTTAGATACCCCCCCCCCCCCCTCTCCTCCCAAAAGTATACGGGGTTTATGAAAAGCTCCTTAATATCATACAAAACAATATCAACTCATGAAAGATATTTTGAAAGCACTCTGTACTTCATTTCAACTTTTCATACATTTATTTCAAAATCGAAATGTACTGTACTGTATATGTACTGTATTAAGAAATAAAGTTAAACTAAATGTTCATGTAAATGTCATAGTCTTCGTTAATTGACGAAATTGATAAAAAAAATTTGAAAATAAATAAATATATAAATAAATAAATAAAATAGTGCGAAACGTATCAACTGAACTGTTAATACTCGAGCAGCCTCTCAATTTATAGATTTTCTTTTTTAAATGAAAAAGTGAAAATTGAAATTGATCCCCACTGACTTTGAAGTAATGCCCAGCAAACCAGCATTTTCGACAACTCGGGTCAAATGACCGGAAAAGAGACATCCATAACGCACCACAAGAGAAAGCCCGTGGCTCGTGTTCTTTGGGGGCATGCGCATTATCAATTTGCCGTCCGTGTGGGCTATCGGAGCACATTATCGTTCTCACCCTGGCTCGTTCTTTCTCTCGTTTCCATCAACAACACCATCGTCGTTTCCGTTCTCAGTTCAATATGCGCGTGAACAACAGCCACAATATAGGTATTCCAGAGCGGAGCCCATACCAATGTCCTCTGTCCAGACACATGCGGTAAAGACAGACTGCGGTGGGGTTTCCTATAGGAAAAAAAGAAACTTGCTGAAACCTATGGCTCAGCTCTGCCACTGACTGACTGGTTACGGATAAACATTGTTCCGATATTGCACCGCGAAAATACGCATAGAACAAAAGGGGGTTGGGTCGAAACGAAAATCGGAAGAGTTTTAAATTTAGACCAAAAAAAAAAGTCATGAACTAACTAACAACAGCCAGGTGGCGATATATGTAGTAGAGACTTGCAGCAGGTTACTCTTGATTTTTTTGTTCTTGTTTCTATTGTTGTTTTTAGGTAAAGCTCTTAAACTCGTTATTTCTCACGACCATCCCATATGGCAAGGATGTGCTGTGCAATCGCATATGACTCAGGGGAAAAGTAAACGAAATAAGGTCGTAAAAGTTGCGGCATTTTTTAGAGCTCTAGACATTGTTGAAAATCATGAGGAAAACCTTGATTGGACTTTTTTTTATGTTCCAAAAGTTGAATTAATAATTCCGAATAAGAAACATGAAAATATCTAGGATGGGAAGTCCAATACATTCAAATGCAGTTCACACTTTTGAAAATAACAAAAAAAGTTGGAGAGACGTGTTAAGAAATAGCGTCTAACTTTTTCCATCAACAGAATTCCAGGATAAAGTAAAAAGAATGTGTAGTTGTCGCGATAAAAATAACCATTTTGTGAAAACCTCAAATCTAGTTGTATCAAATGTAGTTTGAATGCGTTAGATGAATTAAATAACAATAAGTTTGCTTAAATGATTGAAATCTTTAATTTTTTTGCAACTCCACATCACAATAAGCTGGTCATGAAACCTGAGTGAGGGATAATGGCATGCTCTTTTTTAAATTATTAATCAACTGAATTACGCGCTTCTTTAAAAAAAAATACCAGCAACACAATGTAGTGTGCTACGTAGTCTATTTCCAATAATTGATTGATATTTGCTTTGATTGTTGCAATTGTAGGGTAACGGGGTGTAATGTTAGCGTAGCTCCTTTATTCGGCCTATGTACAAATAATATTATGTCAAAAATCCAATGAACCAGCCAGCTGCCCGCAGTTCCGGCCCATCGAGAGATTTCGGGCGATAATGAAGCGGAAGCTCAAGAAAAGTGGATAAAACACAAATTTCTGCATAACTCGAGAAGTAATCAAGCAAATGAAAATAAATTTGGCAGGAAGAGGTTTTTGGAGGCAAGAAATGTTTATTAGGTGACTCAAGACCCCTTCCCTTTCTGAAAGGAGGGGAGGGGGGAGGGGGCATACGAATAAAACTCAAATTTCTGCATATCTCGAGAATCAATCAAGCAAATGAAACAACCAAATGAAAGTAAGAAAAATTTCAATGGTGGTTTTAAGCCCCTCCGTCCTCTGAGGGGGGGGGAGGTCTTCCGTTCAAATGATACAGATTTTTTTGCAAAATTCTAGAAATAATCAAGCAAATTGAACCAACTTTGGCAGGTGGATGTTTTTGAAGGAAATCAAAATGGTGGTTTGAAACCGCTTCTCTCTTTGGAAGAGGGGGGTCTCATGCAAATGATTAACAAATTTCTGAATAACTCGAGAACTTATCAAGCAAATGGAACCAAATGTGGGATGGGCGAGTTTTTTAAGGCAAAATGGTTATGGTTATTTACGAACCCCTCCTCCTTTTGGAAAGGGGTGCTCCCATACGAATGAAACAAAAATGTCAACCAAACATGAGAACTATCCCTACTGCTATGCAAATTTGTTTGCAGTGGTTTTTGGGTCCGGGAAAAGATCTTAAGATAGTTAGAGATCCTTCCCCCCTCTTGAAGGGGGGCTCCCATACAAATGTTTACAGTTTCTGTATAACTCGAGAACTAATCAAGAAAATGGAACCAAATTTTTCATGCGGGGTTTTTGGAGGTAGACCTTTTCTCTAGAGTTGCTCGGGATCCCTCCCTTTGGAGGGAGGGGGCTCTCACGAACAAAAGAAACAGCAAATTGAATCCAAAATGAGAACTGTCCATGTAAGTAAAACAAAAAATATGTATTTCTCGGGTATACAGCATGTTCTGATAGAAGCTTAACTCCTTCGTAATTAAGAATGGGGGGTGCTTGAGTTACTATTAGTGCTACATTATGCACAAGAAGTTAATCTAAGGTAATGCAAGAAAAAAATACGTTCAAACTGAAAAGATACGGCTTTGTTTGAAAATAAATGCTTCTGCAGAGAAAGAAAAACCGGTAGAAACTACCGATCCAAGCGTTAAATTAAAAACACACACGTTTTGTAAAATTTGGTGCTGATTATAACAAATATAGGTTAAAATGGAATGCCTAAAGAGATAATTAAAATAAAATTTACTACGATTCTTTTGAACGAAGATCCTTAATGATGGTACGGAGCACAAGAAGTAAAATAAAACCTTAATTTTGATTATTGCTGACCTCTAACAATGACAAATAATATATTTTGACAAGTCACATGAACAGATGTGGGTGCGACTAATCCTAATAATGGGTTAGATTTCAGTAAGAGTGCATTTTTCCATGTTAAATATGTGAGGTCAAAAATATGCTACCATTCAAAAAAATAATTCAGTGTTTTCATTGAGATTGCAAAGAATCGTGACCGTTCCCTCAGGATAGCTGGAGCACACAACGTTTCGAACTCTATTCTTCTCTTATAAAGCGAATGATTAGAGACCTTAGGTTCGAAACTATCTTAACCTATTCTCAAACTATGAATGGGTACGTACCATAGCATTCTTTTATGATGGTATTGCAACGTTGAAGATGGACTGACCCTTGTCAGAGTGCACAACCAAACAGCGGCGTAGAAGATATCTGTGGGCTTAGTGGACCAAGTTTTGGTAAGCAGAACTGGTGCTGTGGGATGAACCAAACGTAATGTTACGTCGCCTAAATAAACGACTCACCGACTGCTTCCCGAAATACCTGAATGGGTCGATCAGCGACATGGGGAAGTTGCGGGGTTCACTTGGCACAGATACTTGCAGGTCACGGCTGCTTCAGACAGTATCTGCAAAAATACGGGCACGCCGAGTCCTCCACATGTCCAGTATTCGCGGAAGTGGATGATACTGCAGAACATGTGTTCTTCGTGTGCCTTCGCTTCAACGACGCGAGGAATGGCATGATGGCCGTGAGTGGTCGGAACACGACTCCAGATAATCTAGTCCAGAGAATGTGTCAAGAACAGGACATCTGGGACGCGGTTAACACGGAAGCCTCTCTGATTGTCTTAGAGCTCCAGGACAAATGACTAAACGACCAGCGACAAGCTAGAGGGGTCAATTAACTACTAAAGCTCTATGTAGTGAACTCCTAGGTAGCCAGGCATGTATCCCAACCGAAGAGCGAGCGACGAGGGTGGTAGTAGTCAAAGCATGTAAACGGAGGTTGCGACGTCGAGTGTTGATGTCAAAGAGACTAAGTAGCTTGGAGAAATCGATGTGTTGGTAAGTATCGTTTGTCGCCCCAACGAAGCTGCCGCAAAGCAAAACAAATAAATCTTCGCTGAATGGCTGCTGTCCTCAGGGTGGCGTTTTGGTAGAAAAGAGACCAGACGACGGCGAAATCTTCCAGTATTGCACAAACCATGGAACCAATGCCTTGAGGCAATACACGTCCTTGAAGCTTTCAGCAAAACAAAATATGAATCCTAGCTGCGAAGAGGCCTTACAAACAATATAAGTAATGTGATTCTCGAACGTCAATTTGAAGTCAAGCATGAGTTTCTAAACTGTCGTTTCACGCTTCAATTTCGTCCATTTTATGGTGTAGTCGTAGGAAAAAATAACCCGTTTTTGCCCAAACGATATGACCGACCACTTGGATACATTTAGTGGCATCCTGTTGAGCCAACAGCAATCGTCAAATGTATCTTACTCATGTTGCAGAAAGTGAGCATCGTGACGGCCATTTATTACGTAATAGAGGATCAGGTCGTCCGTGTATGAGAGCTTGAAGCATTTGAGGATTAAGTTCACGTCGTTCATGTACAGCAGAAAAAGGAATGGCCCGAAGTGACTGCCTAGAGGAACTCAAGATGTAACGGGGAAAGGTGATGAAACATAGTCGCCAATTTTTACAGACGTAGACCTGCCTGTCAGGTAGGAACGAATACAAACCAGAAGATTATCATGGATGCCCATTGTGTCGTATTTCGCAATGACAATCTCATGGTTCACCTTTTCAAAAGCAGCGGAGAGGTCGGTGTATATGGCGTCTGCTTGATGACCAAGTTCAATCTCCCGAATAATAAACGAAGTCAAGGCAGTTAGATTAGACTGTGTGGATCGCTTGGACATAACTCTGTGTTGATCCCGCGAAATGATATGCGAGCAGTCCTGAACCAACTTTTCCCTCATAAAATACATTTTTTATTCAACGCAGTCTTGGAACGGATTTTTCTTTTGATTTTATGATTTTAGGCATTGCCAGCTGCATTTGCTTTACCTAACACCAAATTTTACAAAACTAAATAAAATAAATCTGCTTTAATAGAGCTGAGTAATTTTCACATATGATTTATCGGCCAATTTATAATGAAAACATTATAATTCATTCTACACAGATTTTGTTGCTTTGATTTGTGTTTTATGAGTCATTTGAAAAAATATTGACCAAAGTGTACGCTCCAAATAAAAATTACAAAAAATGGTATGGAAGAAAGTCTACGAGGGAAGAGGGGGAGATTTTCCAAAATGAGTCTACGTGGTTTGTGAACAGGCCCTTATGCCTAACTCAGCATTGGCAAAGTTGATTTAAAATACAATGCAATAGAAAGTGTTTGTCCCTTTTAAATAATGAAAGCCAAATTGTCGTCACTGTGTGCAAGCAAAACTAAATGTCAACTACTACTCACCCGTAAAGGCTTGCAATAAAGGATCATCAAGACGCTAAATAAGTCAAAAGTTCTCTCGTTGCTACGTCGAGTTGTTGATCTCTGGAACGGGGTCAACGACATAACTCTTCAAAGTGATTTTTCAACGCTTTCATTAGCTCTGTAACGAACCAGGTAAGAGGCAGGGGTAAACTTTGTTTGACAAGAACTCACTTATGCGCCGAAGAAAATGCATACTGCACAAGCTAGTGGAAAGGTCATCAGGAAATTCAAAATAGACATTGTGTCAGGAAAAAAAAAGTTTTCGAGCACTGCGAGATAAAAGCAGGATAGAGAGTCAATTTACCAAGGGAGGAAAGAGACAAGGGATAAGGATAATAAATTATTTAGCTTTTAAATGAGGCACTGTCTTGCTTGTTTGCAGTCTAGTGATTTTCTTCTTTTATGGTAAGATTTCACACACAGCACTAGGTAAAGTGTATGCAGACTAGCAGAATAAATCGAAAGAAGCTTTTTAAGTGTCTCCTGTCGCACATATTGTAGTGTGTTGATGTGCCTCCAAGTGCATTCAGGAAAGGCGGCGTCAGATCCCATTTTTAATTTATTTTGCCAAATAGCCTTACCGACACAGGGAGAGCACTGACTGGAGGGCTATGCGAATGCGATGAAAGGCAGAGCCGAAGGATGTCCCCTCTGGAATGCACTCATATTGTTCTTTCCGGGCTGTCACTCTGGGTGGATACGAGAAACTTGATTGTTTGGGTTGGAAAAACGTATTAAAGTAGGGCCATTGAAGGTTTTTAAAAATGGGATTTTTTCCCACTACGGCTAACCTCTCATGAAAACTTGGAAAATGTTTGAAGCATTTCGGGTCATATTTTCTCGTGTCCTGTTAATCCTTCTCTCAGCAGTAATCACATCGTTTTTAGCCTGTAGTGAGAAAATTGCTTTTTTCTGGCCTAGATCCAATCGGCCTCCAGCATGTGCAATGAATTATGATTGTTTCCACCGACAGACATTTGGCGTGGCTGGGTTGGATCTTTATGCTGGCTTGATGGGATGACTCAGCGGTGACTCGGATGCCATTCCTAAGAGTAAATGAAAAAATGTGAAGGTAGTTTGGTGTATCGTAGTTGTAAACCATTTTTTACTATGTATGACACAAAGAATGTTTAAGTTTTCTCACCGGTAAAGTTATTCCATCACTCTACACTAAACTGTATCGTTTTATTCACGCTTAATGCAGACCAATGACCTATAGAAACTGGATGATGACCTAACTGTTACAACACATTCGTAATCGGCTACCAATCACCTTTCCAAGATTATCAGACTTATCACTAAGGTGGTAGAATTACTATAGAATTAATTTAAATTGCAAAGTGAAAGCTCCCATGTTTCACTTTTCAAAAGTGGTAAATAACATGCTGAACCAGTCAATAAAGGTTATATCTTCTCGGATAGTCTCCAGTTACTAGGTCATTGTATTTGCAGAAAAGATCTCTTACTATTTAAATTAAAAAGCTTTTTGGATTGTGGTAATAATTTCATTTTTTTTTCGAATGGTATCAGAAGTTGTGGTATTCAAATAAATATAAGTAAATTGAATTCAATGTAACAACTCAGCTAGGAAATCTGTTTATTTTACTTATTATAACCTACAGACAAGACATCGAAGTTTAATAATATGGTTGTGGCCAAATAAGCAATAATGAGGGAAACTAAATTGTAAGTAGGAGAAAATAAATTGTAACAGTGTAACAAAGATTCATTCATTTTCTAACTTTGGGCTTCTTAACACCCAACCCTGGCCTGTGGTTATTGCTGGAGAAAATTTAGAGTAACACATTCTTTTTGAGCGCATAATCATTTTGCTCTTTCCAGTATTTAACTCCTATATTTATTGCACACACACTAAAAAAATATGAAAATCACAAGAAACGCAATTTGAAAAAATCTCACAATTAAGGTCGACGTAACGGATTGCTGCTGTATCTTTATGTTCTATTTAGATTATTTCATATATCCGTTATAAATAATAATAAGAGTCAATTTATATAACATAATATTAGAAGGCCTTCAGAAATTATACCGGGTGCTCGCCATTGTCCTTTAAAATTACGAGACCATTCATGTGAACTGAAAAACTCTTCCCCTCTTCGCATAATATGCGCTTCAGTTATATTTCGACAGCCCTCGAAGTGTGAACTTTCTTTTGCTTCCTGCGGCAGTAAACTGATCTGCGCGTTTTGAAAATCCGCAATTATTTGCACACTTGCAAGCCGTTGGTAGTCGCCAAAGGTTAATCAATTATTCAGCTGTAATATAGTCACTACGCATCAAGACATGAATTATGATCGGTTATTGTTTCCGCAGAGAAAAAGAGGTAAATCGATCTTTTTTCACAATAGGGTATATCATCTACATGTGTTAGCACTATAGTCACTAGATTCATAGTCTGGCGGATACAATGACGGGAGCCAATTTGAATTGTCACTTGGCGGAGCCAATCGAGCATGTCTCAAGAAATTCATGTTAGGGCCTTAATTCCATTTGTAAACAATGAATTTAAATATCGATTTCTCTTGAGTCTTAAATCACTCTCGTGAAATGAAAGCAGAATTTGGTAGAAGAATGTTAGTTCTACCATATGGAGTAGCAGGATATGGTGGGATTCTCGTTATTTGTGAGAAATCAACGTTTTAAGTCATTGTTTACAAATGGCTTTTAGGCCCTTAACATAAATTACTCGAGATATGCTCGATTGGCTCCGCCAACTGACAGTTCAAATTGGCTCCCGTCGTTGTATCCGCCAGACTATGAATCTAGTGACTATAGTTAGCACCCCCTGATTATAAAGTTGGGGTTAAAATTAACAAG
>JASCZW010014793.1:0-22090 GCA_034211315.2 Aedes japonicus
TATTTTCAGCTCTGAATTCACGATGAAAATTTCAAGTATTGGATGTGCAGGGATAAACTGGACCCAGAATATTTCCGCAAGCTAGAAGGAAAATGATTTTTAGAAACACGTTTTTATAAACGCGTAGAACATAAATGATTAATTTTAATTCGATGTATTATTGCTTATTTCGAATATCATTGAAAACCATGTGCAAATTTCAATTTTAATTTTTTTAGATTTTTCAAAAAAAAATTTTGAAAATAGTATTTAATCGAATTTGATTAGATGAGTACTTTTAACCCATCAAAAAATAAAATTCTGGCTTGGAAAGATGGGTGAAAAGTAAACATCCATTTTGACGTACAGACGTTGTTCCCACTTATGGGTAAAACGCTTTTACCCACCTTGTGGGCTAGTCCACTTATTTCTAAGGTGGGTGAAAAATCACAGATTACTGAGTACTTTGATTCCACCGTGTAGTTATTCATACAGTTGCTACAGTCATGCCGTCGAAAAAGAAATTGTCCGTGAAAATATGTTGTGCACTTACAGTCAAATCCCAGGGCGTTCTCTGATGGATCTCTAAATAGTTAGGAATTGCCAATACAACTGTGATTATAACTTTCAGAGCGGCGAACTGCCGGAAGAAAGGAAGGGAGTGGTCGTTAAAGGGGTCCAATGAACAGTAAAATGACCCGGAAAGTGGTGCAACAATCCAAGAGCCGGCCAACCATGGCAATTGAGATGTCACTAATAAGTCCAAGGTCAGTCGGTTTTGCGAAACCATGAAACGTGCTGGGTTACGTTTCCAAACTAAACTAAAAACTCCAAACCGGAATGAAAAGAAAAAAACAGCACTGCAAAAATCTGTGCCGAAAACTTTACTTGAAGTTGCTCACCGAATCATGTTGCAACGTGATGGATGACGAAACTTACGTCAAGGCCTACAGGGCGAATTCACGAAGTTATTGTGACGCATTTAACAGGGCATAACTTATCTACCATTGGGTAAGAATCAACTAAATTTTTCCACACTATTCTCATTGATGTGCATTATCTTGACATGCTGTCAAGACTCGAAGTCGTGTTTTTAGATTCAACGAAATGGAGGTGAACCAACGTGAGTCGAGATGAACAAATTCTTTCCAAACCACCTGAATTTCCTGACCTGTCGCACCGGCAGTTGGGAATTCAATGTTGAACTCGGCACTGAAGTTCTCACGAGAAGATGCTGACAAAATATGGCTGCTGTGTGATGGACGACGAAATGTATTGAAGAGCCGATTTTGAGCAAATTCCGGGGTTGAGTTTTCACCGGCAAGAGCAAGTTCTATGTGGACGACAAATTCAAGAAGAAGAAAATGTCGAACGTTCGCCTCAAATATCTGATCTGGCAGGCCAGATCTGGTACTTCGTACTGAAGACGTGCACGTAAATGGCAGAGATCTACAAATCTGAGTGGCCTCGAGAAGCACCTTCTGACGTTCTTGCAGCAGCACGACGAAGCACGCTATTTTGGCCAGATCTTGGCATCATGCCACTATTTTAAAAGTGTCCTGGAGTGGTATGAGCTCAATTCTGTCCATTTTGTTCCAAAGGACATGAATCCGCCAAACTGTCCGGAGCTGCGCCCCGTGGAGCAGTACTGGGCAATGATGAAGCGGGAACTTCGGAAGAGCAAGAGGACAGTCAAAGACGAGAAGGACATGTTAAGAAAATGGAAAAAAAACTGGGAAACTGGTACCGGATGACACTGTAAAGACTTTGATGGAGGGCATCAAGCGAAAATGCGTTCAATTTTACACTCAAGGCTCCATCGATTAACTTTTCTTTTGATTTTTAAAGTAAATATATGTATAAAACCACCCTAAAAGTTTGGTTTGATTCTTAACATTATAAGAAAATTGGCATGACATTTTCGGTGTCGCAATAATTTCGTGTTCGCCCTTTACTTCCGTCAACTTCCTGGAGAGTGTGAGCTTTTTAGTGGAATACCTGCAACTAGAAAATGAGAAGGAATAATAGTAATTTCCATATTTGACATGTGTCAAGATAAGCAATAAAAGTGGTTGAAACTACATGGAAATTTCCAGGCCTTTTTTTTATTTTCTAGTTAAAAATATTTCGTTGCCAATCAAAGTTCGATATTCCGGCGTAGATTTTTGGAGTAGATCTTACGCTTCAGGTTGGCCCAGAAATTATCGATGGGACGCAGTTGGGGGTCGTTGGAGGGGTTCGCCGACTTGGGTACCACATCGATATCTAGCCGAAAAGCGACAACGATCGCTTCGAGTAGTGGGCCGACGCCAGATCCGGCCAGAACACCGCGTCTTCGCGCTTGTGTTATATGTATCTTGATGAACGACGCAACTTCTGGCTGGCATTTCGTACTATAAATTACCCGTTCGCGGCCAGTCCGAAGCGAAAGAAGAGCGGCTTTGACATCCCCTTCTCGCTGATTGTCAGCCACAGCAGCACCTTCTTGGGGAACTTGGTTTGTGTGAAGTGAACTTTACCTCGGAGCTCACTTCCTTCATGGGGGAAGTAAAATACGAAGTGCCCTGCCAGTCGTTGCCATCCAGGGTGAGATACGTCTCGTCGTCCATCACCACCGCCACGTCGCAATTCACCGGGAAGATCGTGTCGTCCATCTTATTCAGCCGCTGCAGCTCCGAAATCAGTGGACGCTTCCTGACATGTATGTTCATGTTCGCCAGGTACTTTATCACAACTTGGCCGATTGAACGGACCTCCCGGCCAAGCGCACGCAGCGGTGTAGCCACTTTTCCCTCGGTTTTCCTCTTCAGCATTCTTTGGAGCTTCTTGTCGCTCAGGGTCGTTGGCCGTCCGGAACCGGGCTTTCTTCCGATGCTCTGATTGTTGTCTAATTGTGCCAAGATGTTGTAGATGCCAGAACGAGCGTACTCGGCGTCCACAAAGTGCCGCACGATGCCCGTTTTCGACGCGGCGGAGTTCCGTTCTTTGAACGCGCACACTTTTGAACGGAGTTGCTTCACTGTTTTTGCCATAACGGTTAGAGTTCGACTGATAGAGCTGTCAAATTTTGTCTGCTGACTCATGGGTTACTATGATTGATGCTGCATGGGTAGTTTCGTCAGTGCGGGTGAAGGTAAACCCATCAAAAATTTGCAATTTTTGTCCATTTTTGCTAATGCAAATGTTAGTAGTTTTTCATCACCTGATTATTTCAAGAGAAACCCGACAATCGGTTAAATTTTGATGTGTACACATGTGCGTGCAATTATTATCCTTTATATCCTTTACTTTACTTCATCCGTTACTTTACTCTAGCGCTCGTAGTGGTCGGATCTAGGAATATTTTCACAGAAGTTTGTATTTAAATGATTGCTCTTTGACTGCTGAAAAGTTTGTCACGATTCCTTTTGTTTCAAAGTTATGTTATACTAATGAAATTCACGAATAGATAATTAATTTTGGACACACGACTTCGAAAAACCAACCGACCGATTCGATCCGATTTTGGTGCTGTTTAAGGGCGGTAGGTGTTGACCAACATATCCGTATAATCCTTGCCGTGAGATTTCATAATTTGTATTTAGTGCTTTCCATTTTCATATTTTGTACACCTGTATAATTGAGAATTAGATTAACTTGTATTAAAATTAGTTTAACAAAAAGAACTTCACTTATTTAAAAAAAACAGTTAATCAAAAAAACCAGTAGAACGACTTAGTGCCGAGCACTCGACAATGAAGAAGTATGTATGTCGCAGACGAAATAGCTGTATCTGTCAAAGATAGGCTTTTACTAGACTTTTACAAGTTTTATTAAATGGAATATGCTCGCAATTGGTAGTGATAGTTTAAAATCTTGTTACAGGTTTTTTTTTTATTCTTAATTGTTTTAAAGTGATCGTGTGAAATGTTAATTTTTTATTTATTTTTTTCGTTTTTCAATCAAAAGGAACTTAAACATCTTGATGACGAATTTCTTGTTGAAATTATTTTACAACCCTTATAACATATTATACCTCCGTAGTCTGAACAAGGCATTACTAGTTTCAGAGATGTTTAGTGGTTACCCTTCCTGCTTACTGAGCAGATGGCCTGGAGTTCAATCCCAGGCCCGTCCCCGTCCCTGCCATTTGTCAATTGCCTTTTCTATCTCTGCAAGATTTGAAAAAAAAAAGTTAAAGGGCCCGGATCTTCTTTCGTCGTTGCCATCTGTACTGTGCCGTTTCCGACAGAGACAAGTAGCAATTGCGGGTGACATCCGTGAAATGTATCACCAACTTAAGATGAGGAAGGAGGATCGTCAGGTGCAACGGTTTCTTTACCGAAGCGATCCATCAAAGAAACCGGACGTTTTTGTAATGGATGTAGCTATCTTTGGGTCAACTTGTTCGCCATGTTCAGCAAACTTTGTGAAGAATATGAATGCAATGAAGTGGATGCAAGAGTTTCCGGAGGCAGTTTCAGCCATAATAGAGAATCATTACGTGGATGACTACTTGGACAGTCGCGATACGGAAGAAGACATGGCAAAGTTGGCCTTAGTGGTACGGAATGTACAAGCAACAGCCGGGTTTGAGCTTCGAAACTGGCGATCAAACTCGGAAAAGGTGTTGCAGTACCTAGGAGCAGACGCATCAGGTACAATGAAAGATTTAAGTATCGACAAGGAGAGCCAGGTGGAACGTGTGCTTGGTATGGCATGGCTACCGGACGAAGATGTTTTCGTTTATTCCGTAAAGGTACCGGATGACGCCGAATGCTTAGGGTTATCAAAACATGTCAGGACGAAGCGAAGCATTTTAAAATTTGTGATGAGTGTCTTCGATCCGCTCGGATTGATATCGAATCTGCTCATTCATGGAAAAATGATTATTCAGAACCTCTGGAGAGCAAAAATGGGATGGGACGATGCTATTCCAGCAAACATACTCGTTCATTGGAAACGGTGGATTGAGCAACTTTCCAAATTGAACCAAACTCGTATTCCTCGTAGCTATTTTCCCGGTTACGAACGATAATGTTTTCAATCGCTGCAACTTCATATATTTGTGGACGCAAGTGAATCAGCGTTTGCTTGTGTCGCCTATTTTAGAGTCATTGATCAAGGTCAACCATGTTGTGCTTTGGTAGCTTCAAAGGCTAAAGTTGCTCCGTTGAAGCCGCTTTCAATCCCTAGATTAGAGCTTCTAGCGAAGTCTAGCGAAGTCCATCGCTGAGTACCACACTCTTCCTGTGAGTCGCAAATTTCTTTGGAGTGATTCAAAAACCGTTCTCTCATGGATCAGCTCAGATGCTAGAAAGTATCGCCAGTACGTTGCGGTTTGAATCGGTGAAATATTGGAAGAAACGCAGCCTGAAGAATGGCGATGGGTACCTACCAAACTGAACGTCGCAGATGAAGCCACGAAATGGGGAAAGGGGCCCACATTTCGCCCAGGCAGTCATTGGTTTACGGGACCGGATTTTCTGTACCAGGCGGAGAATGAATGGCCACAGATACAGCAAGTACCATTGCAAAATTCGGAGGAAGAACTACGGGTCGTTAACTTGCATAGGAAAGTTTAAAAAAAAACCATGCATTGAGTGCGAACGGTTCTCCAAATGAGAACGTATGCTACGAACAACAGCGTACACGTATTGTTTTATAAATCGTTACTTGGAGTTTGGCAAGAAAGCGTCCTCGCATGTCAAATACGGATTAAGGCAGGAAGATTTTGTTCGAGCTGAGAGGGCTTTGTGGTGCCTTGCGCAATCGGAAGAATACTTCGAAGAGATAGCATTACTGAAGAAAGCAAAAGGATCTGATGGAATAAAACCGTTGAAATTGGGGAGTACTAACGGGTGGCAATTAAAATTTTGGAATTTTTTCGAGGCCTCTATGCTCAACCACAAACGAGCTCAGAGAGAAATAAGAGTGTGTATGCGTTAGCTCTTTCTCTCCTCTTTTTGCTAGTATTTTCTGTTTTGTTTATGCTTGCTCAGTTTTGCTTGTCAAATCAAGAAGTATTTCGCGAGCGCGTTGTACAGTTCTACGAACTGCACAGAAATCTCGGCAAAACGTATACGGTACAACATTTTAAAAGCGAAAATGTTGCGACTTCGACTGTTTACCATATCCTAAGATCCCCAACAACTGCTCGCAAGCAAGGTAGTGGAAGACCAGCCAACGCAAAAGGACTTCGTTCTCTTTCTCGTGCCTTCAACAACAAGGATTCACTGAGCCAACGGGATGCCGCAAAAAAGTTCAACTGTTCTCACCAGTACATCTGCAAAACATTGAAAAGAGTCGGAATAGAGTGCCGAAAGAAGACACGAGCCCCGGAATATACTGATGCACAAATTTCAACGCTGAAATCCCAATGCCGTTGGTTGATTAAAAATTATTCCGGAAAAAGTTTTGTTTTGGACGACGAAAGCTACGTCCCTCTTTCGAAGACGCAGATTCCCGGAAACGATCGATACTATTCAACGGATAGTTCTACTACACCTCCGAACATAAAATATAAGTTTAAACATAAGTTTGAACAGAAAGTGATGCTGTACATTGCCATTTCCGAGAAAGGCATTTCTAAGCCATGGTTCAAGCCCTCTGGTTTGGCAATAAATCAAGATGTGTACCAGAATGAATGTTTGAAGAAAATTTTGATCCCGTTTCTACAAAAACATTATGCTGATGGACAATACGTGTTTTGGCCGGATAAAGCGTCATCGCATTACGCCATAAAAACACAATCGTTCCTGAATACCCATTCGATCCCATTTGTACCCAAAAACCACAACCCGACAAATCTGCCTCAGTGTCGCCCAATCGAAGATTTCTTCGGGGTTTTGAGTTCCTTGGTGTACAAAAATAACTGGAGAGCCACGTATTGCAAACAGTTGATTGGTAGAATCAAGAGATGCATTTGCAAAGTCGCCGAACATCCAATTACGGACCGTTTTCAAATGTTCACTAATTTTTTTCAACAATGGACAATGTATCTTTTATTTGAATAAATCAGATCTTCTTCAACTATGTTTGTCATTTTTTGAAAGCTTGAGAAAGAAATTCCAAAATTATAGTTGACACCCGTTAGTTCGATCAGGCAGTTATCACCCTTTTTGGATGAATTTGGTGTGACTCGAATGGAGGGCCGAACAGAAGCTTCTCCACTGGCTACATACGATGCTAAATTTCCAGTAATCCTGCCAAAAAATCATCGCGTGACCGAGCTTTTAGTAGATTGGTACCACAGACGGTTCGGACACCACAATGGCGAAACCGTTGTCAACGAAATTCGTCAGCGTTTTCACATCTCAACTCTACGAACGGTAGTGCGCAAAACCGCAAAGAATTGTCAGTGGTGTATCGTGAACAAAACACGTCCTGAAGTGCCCAGGATGGCACCTCTTCCGAAAGCTCGCGTAACTCCGTTTGCTCGTCCGTTCTCGCTGGTTGGCATGGACTATTTCGGTCCTTACTTTATCAAGATCGGCAGAAGTCAGGTGAAACGTTGGGTGACACTATTTACATGCCTGGTTGTGAGAGCTGTGCATCTGGAAGTTGCTGCGTCTCTTTCTACAGAATCCTGCAAATTGGCTCTGCGGCGGTTCATCGCACGTCGCGGTGCACCCACACAAATCTACACAGATCACGGAACAAATTTTGTGGCACTAGTAGTGAACTGGCTGTACAAGTAGCTGCAATGAATAAGGAGTTAGCGGAAACCTTTACTGATACTAGCACTGAATGATTCTTCATCCCCCCATCTTCTCCGCATATGGGCGGTGCATGGGAAAGAATGGTTAGAGCAGTGAAATCAGGTATGGAGTCAATAAATCATTCACGTGCACCATCGGAAGAAGTGTTTTGTACGATGTTGTGCGATGCAGAGTCAATGGTCAACTCTAGACCGTTAACGTACGTGCCGCTTGCGACTTCAGCCCAGGAGGCGTTGACACCAAATCATTTTATACTCCTCAGTTCCACTGGAGTCAAACAACAGGAGAAGATTCCCACTACACAGGGTGAGGCACTGCGAAGCGGATGGAATCTGTGTCGCACCGTTCTGGACCAATTCTGGACAAGATGGATCCACGAATATCTGCCGACCTTAACCCAACGTATAAAATGGCACGAAGAAGTAAAACCCATCCAGGAAGGAGATATAGTCTTCATAGTAGGTGAGGCAAGACGGAATCGATGGCCTCGGGGTAAGGTAGTAAAGGTAATCTCAGGAAAAGATGGTCGCATCCGACAGGTAGATGTTCAGACAGGTACAGGGATTCTACGTCGCCCAGTAGCGAAGGTGGCATTGATTAACGTACTTCCGGTAGGTAATTCTGCTGGACCAACGCAGTATTACGAGGAGGGGAATGTTACGGGAGGCGTTACTACCATTGGTGCTATAAACGAAAAGATCAACAGGGATGCTGCTAAGTTGACGGATTGCTTGACACATAACTGCTCCTATAATCCAAATGGAGATATGTCAAAGCCGTAGACAGTACAAAGGGTGATGACATTGAACATTGTGGTGATGTGGATTATGCTAATGGATAATTATTATTAAAACCTACGATGTAAACTAAAGTACTATACTTAAAACTAAATAGTCTAACATGTTAAAAGTTTTAGTAAGTTTTCTTGGCAAATATTTATAATAGTTTCAATGAATGTTAACCAAAGTTCATTTACAGGATAGGAGTAATTTATCCTATTGAGTTAAAAATTGAGTAATTAAAACAGTTTTGCTACATTAAACTTCCCTTACAATTACGAAACTGTAAGTATACTAAAAATCTAATGTTTGACTTAAGACTTAGACCATAAAAAATACATAAAATAGGTACAATAGGTTGAACACGAGACGGTAACAAGGACGTAGCAGTCATAACCTAAAGTCACTGAATTGTGAGTAGCTAAACATGCCTATGAACCTTATAACTGAACAAAGTTTATTATATGTTAGTTTTAAAGCCCTTTTGCCAATAAATTTGGAATTCGCTACAAAATTTGTGACCCGTTTTTCTGCGCCTTGTGTCGTGCCAACAAAAAGATTCTACTACGCATCACTTACCAGAGTGCATCCATGATCTAAAAATAACCTACTGCACTAACACAAAACTATCCGTCTCTTGGCAGTTATGGAGACACAGATGTCAACGATTGTCTAACTATTCATCCTTCCGATACTGAATGAATTAGTGAACTTCTACATTTAAGATGTAGAAACTACTCCCAAGCTCCATCTATATGGTTTTCTGTGCAATTGCACTAGTTCTGTTCAGTAACTGAGTAGCAACTAGCTGGAGTAGTCAATCATTTTATCGCAGGATGTATATATTATAATGTTTACAGTCGTACAAAACCGATCAAACAGAGTCGTTATCTCAATGGATGATGAAAATGCAGCTGTGAATATTTGGCGATACAGGCAGTTAAGCTATTGGAAACTTTGAAATGCTGTCAAGATCTCCGAAACATTCATAAATCCCATCTTCCACCTCAAACAAAAACTGACCGTTGAGACCGAATCTCCCGGCACAGAAGATGCAAAATGTTCCTACATCAAGGGTCAAACCTTTTTTTCCGCCGCTCATGATCGGATTCGCTTCTGCCATTCCGTTTCCCACCGATGCAACTGGCCATTTCTACTTCAAATTTGTTTGCATCATATGGGATGTTGGTTTTTTTTCCCCTGTTCATGTAGTTTCAAAAATTTACAATCGGTTCCGGTCCAGCCGTGTGGCCAAGAGCGAAGAAGAAAAGAAAAAAAACCTCGTAAGCGATTAACATCGATGGACCCTAATCAATTTTTCTAATCCCTACTTTGAATGGCACCAGAACAAGGATTTTCGAGCAACCGTTGGTCGGTATAGCTATTTTTTTCTTCTTATTTTGATGCACAAAAATCTGCAGGTAGGCATTGAAGATTCCCCTTCCCGAATGGAAAATGTATTTTTTTGATTTAAAACACATATTCGACCCAAACTTTGGCGCGAGCCAAAAACGCAGCTTGATATCAAAAAAAAAAAAACCTAGCAACAGCTGAACTCAAATCGAACGTGTTTTTTGCTGGTTCGAAAAGTCAAAGCATAATTTTGGAAAGCAATCAACACTGACATTCGAAAGCCAGCCATCATAGCAACCACGTGCGAATTGAAATTGAGTGAACACATTTTTATTAATCAGAAAACTTAGAATTCTTCTCTCTTTTTCGGACAATCTCCGTACCGGAGGAACTCAATCTTGTCCCGCCGCTGGTAATTCCTGCAGTCCAGCATACACCGGTTGGGATAGGTTATGTCATCTCCGCCGCACACCGGGTCCCAGTTCAGCGGACAGTTGCAATCGGTTGGGATTTGTTCGTCCGGGATGCCGATTTCCTCGGCGGACTTGAACGAGAAGGCCGGGGGGTGCTTCACCGGATTCTTGGTGGATTTTTTCGATTTCTTCGATTCGACTCGGGCTGGTGTGGCGAGAAGCAATATGGCCATAGTTATTAGAACAATGCGATTGAAGCTAGTTGATTTAGTCATTTCCGTGATTGGATAAGAACTGCACTGAGCTACGGTTTGATGATCGGTGCTCGTTGCAAACACTGACCGCTATCAGCGGAACGATTTCAGATTTTTCAACACGCTGTTTCCGATTTGATATGAAAATCGCTATGTTGTGGTGGAATTTGATGCGGTTTGAGATTATTTGAGGTCGAACAATAGTAGTTGAATGAAAGTGGTCTGACATGCAAAAATAGCGTCTCTGATCAATGAGGTATTTTAAACTGTTTCCAGCTTAATGGGGTTTAAAGTGGTTATTTTTGGAGTTTCATTATATTTTGATACAATTCAGCCAATTATAGTATAAACAAGTCCAGATTGATTGATCTTTGTTTTCTAGTTTTAGATCATTTGAAGCTTTTTTACTTTGGGAAAATTGATCTCAATGTCTTTAATGTTATAATTTTGGGCACCAAAATAATAGCAGCAAAAAATTTTACACATAATTCAACAAAAGCAATTGTTTATTTCTTAATTTGATACTCAATGTCATACCTAAATTATAAACACTTGATTAGGATGTTAATCCTTCTTTCTGTAAAATTCTCAACCAGATACGTCCACCATGATGGTTCTCCATCTTCTCTTGAAATCATCGGTACCATTTGCTTTCTTCTTAGTTTCTAAGAGCTTCCGCTTAACTAGAGCCCAGTACTTCTCTATTGGGCGAAGTTCTTGACAGTTAGGTGTACTGGCTGTTTTCGGCACGTATTTGACCTCTTGTACCTTATACCATTCCAGGACGGATTTCGCATCTTCTTAAAAAGTTGCGTGCGGTTCCCCCTCCAAAGTCCCAAATCACCTTTGATCTAGCAGTGCAGACCGTTGTGGAACACAAGTTCATTTCCAATCTTGTCGATCATCTGTGGAATCCAGCATTGCTGTACGAGTTAATTGAGAAACTTCCGTCTCAGATCAAAATGCAGTGGTCTTATTACAAAAGCAAGTGTCAGTATATCAACCTGGCAACTTCAAGTGCTTTCATGTTCGAGGTATCAGTGATGGCTTCTGACGTCACACTACCAATGGACGGCCTCTCCATTACCGATAAGGCCAACGTAACAGGGAAAGGAGCTTGGATAATACAGTCCACGTCGTTGGAAATGCAAGCGTCGTGGAACACTAGAATCTTCACAATTCCCAAGCGTATTCTCTTTTCCGATACCTGCCAGTGACAATCCACGCTAATGGTATAGAAGTCAAGCTGGACTGGTAGCCTATCCAGAAAGGAATGTGAATACGAACGCGTCAGTGGTAGCAGGAGAAGACAAGGAGCTCAAACTTGGCGCGAACGAGAAGGCAGAGACAACGAACCAGTAGCTGCCAAAACGCGTTTTGGGTGGTGCACCTTTGGAAGTCGGTCAGACAGCAGTACTGTATAGTATCAGTTAAATCTACATCTAGATAGTGATACGGGAAATCCGCATCTGCATCAATGGGTGAAACAATTTTTCGCAGTAGAAGAGCCCAGCGTAACAGTCAAACCGGAGGCTGAAGAAGATAAACGAGATCAAACGATTATGCAAGCAATAACAAGAAGAATCAACGGTGTCTCCAAAACGGGACTGTTATGGAAGTACGATCATGATTCCTTTCCTGACAGCTAGCCAATGGCAGTATGACGCATGAAAAGGTTTCAGAAGCGGTTGAGTAAGAATCCAGAACTCGAGGCTAGGGTGAAAGAACTGCTTGAAGACTACGAGACGAAGAAATATCGCATTACTCCCGAGGAGCTTTAGCCAACGGACCCCAGTAAAGTCTGGTATCTGTCTCTAGGAATAGTTCAGAATCCTAAGAACCCACCAAGCTACGGTTCATATGGGATGCCAAATATGGAAGACTGGACCAAGTTTCGACCCAAAGAATCCGTGGTATAATGCACCAGAATTTTTGTAAAGCCTACCGACAGGAGACGGACACGGAACTGAAAGCCGTATTTCTGTTCAACGGGACAATACACCAACCATTTACGGACGCATCCAGATTCCTCAATTGGAATCGACTTCTCAGGACCATTGCTTATGTCCTACGAGCAGTCCGCAGATTCAAAGAAAAAGGATCCAAGTCGGATCACTTGATGAGAAAAGAGCTGAATGGTGCAGAAAACTCAATCTGGCGGCAAGTTCAAACCAAAAGCTATCCCAATGACTATGCAATTCTGCAACGAAACCACACAAATTCGGACAGTACAGTGCCAACTCCGAAGTCCAGCCCATTGTATCGGATGCTCCCGTTCCTTGATCAAGTCGACTCGTAGCTGTACTGGATTTGTACGTCCGTTCACCCACACAGGAGTGGATTACTTTGGGCCGATACAGATAAAACAAGGACGCAGTTTTTTGAAACGGCGATGGCTAGATCCTCCTTGTCGATTTGCGGATATCGTTGCTCGGTGGCGGACATGGTGCAACTGGCATATTCTATCGGCCGTTCCGTTCCGTTACACAGACGGTGTGAGCGAACGGCACCGAGACCAGTTTTGCTGGCATGCGTTGCTAGAATCAGTGGTAGAGTAGGGTCGTATTGCATCTGCACTTGTGGTGAGATCAGAACCTGTTTTAAGTCTTGATAGGCCCTGTCTGCTTTGGGTGTCCATTCGAACGGATCGGTGACCAACATGTTCCCTAAACTTCTTGCCGTTCTTGTGGAGAGATTGGGGATAAATGCAGAGTAGTAGGTTGCCTAACCTAGCAACAGCTGCAGTTCTTCGGAGGATGTCGGACGTGGTGCATCAAGGATGGCTTCGAAGTGCTTCCGTAGCGAAGATACACTTCGATGGGCTAAGTTGCAGACCATTTTTCTTCATCCTGTCCATCATTGCGGTGAGAGCTAGCGATGTCGTCGTAGAAGCTGACAACATGATCCAATCCTTGAAGAACAGACTCCATTCGTCGCTGCCAAATAGCCGGGATACTGGCAGCTCCATATACGGCTCTTGTGGGACAAATGAGCCCATGCGCCGTGGTGTTGAGAGTGACCAGGTGACAAAACAAGGTAGCTCCCTTCATTTGGTTAAATATCGTTTCAATCTTCGGAATAAGATGTTCGTCAACAATCACCCTTGAGTTGACGGTCGGTTTATAGTTACCAGTGATCCGAATACCTCCGTTCTACTTTATGACAATGTGGGTTGGCGATGCCCATTCAGAGTACTCCACCTTTTCGTAGAATCCCGAAGCTACTTTTTTATCGATCTCCGCTACATATCTCAGAGATACTCCAGGCTTCAAATGAACTTTCGCTGGTGGTCCTACAAGCTTTCCTGGAATTTCACTGAAGATGCTCTCTAAGTTGTCCAGAAGTTTCGACAGGTGTGCTGCTTGATCCGATTAAGATTGATCTGGTCAGCAAAGTGAGCAATCCACAGAGATTCTGATTCTCCGGACACGACGTATAGATTGAGTCTACGCGTTGTAGCTCCGATTGATACATGCACAGGGAGGCGACCAAGACAGTTGATGCGATGACCAGTGTAGCTTAAAAATTGTCTGTCCGTTGCCTGCAGTGAAAACTTCGGCTTGATCTTCCTGAGCTGCGATTCTCCGATGATCCCACACGGTGCTGCGGTGTCCAGCTCCATCGGTAGGCGGCGACCGTCGATTTTCACATCGATTATTTTCTTTCCGATAAACGGAACGTTATGCACTTGACTGAGAGACTGTACAAGGTCGACTTCGGAATCTGGCGTCCCTTGCGAATGGACCTGATCAGCAAAAGAGTGTTGAAATTTGAATTTCTCCGATCTGCATACTTTGGCTATGTGGCCCATTTTGTGGCGGACATTGAACCTGACGTCGCGGAACCGTCATTGACTCCGCAGATGCTGTCCTTCACATCCGTTACAGGGACTTGATCCACCAGCACTGTTCGGGTGAGCCTTAGTTCGCTGATTTTCGTTTGATGTTCTTCGTGGTTTATTATCGTGCTGCTTCCAATGAGAGGATAGCGATCGTTGACCAGACTGGGCAGCTTCTTCGTTCTCGGCTTCTCGTAGCCAAGATTAATTGGTTGCTTCCGGATACGTTGACGGTGCTCCTGTGTTGATCTCTCTTACCGTGTTCCGAGTTGCTTCCGGGCTGTACGCGATTTCGTACGCAGCGTTGAAAGTTGCCGGGTTCTTCGCGATGATCTCGTCGCAGATATCTCGAGCTTCCAATCCATGGGGAAGTTGTTCGATGAGCATCCGGTCCAGAAATTCTCCATATTCACAGTAGGCAGCACCTTGCTTCAACCGAAGGACGAACGGTGTGACGGATTCGCCCTTTTGCTGGATGATGTGTCTGAATTTGACACCTTCGACGAACTTATTCCTCGTACGATTGAAGTGGTTCTCGAGAGTGGTGCGAAGTTCGGGGAACGAGGAACTTCAAAGCGTTATTCAGCTCCACCCCCATGTGGACTCGTGCGAAATTTGTGTACTGACCTTCCGGAATAAGGCTGAGCTGCATTGCTCATTCGAACCGGTTGAAATAATCGGTGACAGATGCTCCCTCTGTTGATCGGTAATCGGACACTGTGAAAGGCGGTACTTTCGGTGATGGAGCAGCAGCGTCTCCGGCCGGAACCTGCTGACGAGCGTTCGCTTGTTTGACGGCGTTTCCGATCGATGCTTTCAGGGCTGGCGCGATCATTGCGGACAGCGCCTCCCCATGAACTTAGGATTTTCCATTGTGATATTTTGGTATGATCCTAACCTCACTTTCGTAGCGTGGGAGTTTTTCGTTCATCCCAAAAAAAAATTGACTTTTTATAATACCCCTTGTCACGTGATTTTATGGACCTTCCAATTTTTTGTATGGATCGTAATGTTTTCCCAACCCCCACACCTCTTACTGCGTGACATAATTAATGGACCTTCCCAAAGAAGGTTTTGACAGAAGTGAATCGGTGGAAGCAGAAAATCAACCTGATGAGCTCGGAATGAGAGTTAGGACTGGAATAAGGACTGCGGTCTAACGCGAAGATGGAAAAACTGGAACTATTCCGAAGATATGTTGAATCATAAGAAGCAAGCAATGATATACAAAAAATTCTATTGCAAGTGAAACAAGAAAGCCTAAAAATCTAAAACAGCTTCTTGACTTTGAAAAAATTAGCTGTGACTCAAAATGGTAGTCGTAGCAACGATGGATCTGATTTTTAAAGATATTTCATGAACCAAACTGTTGAAAAAAATGAAAAAACATCAAACCTACCAATTAAAACATTATCCTTCTTCTTCTTATTCTTCCTGACGTTTGTTACGCCCCCAGGAGGACTTTACGCTGGCTCTCAACGTGGTGCCTTCACAGGTATTATTTCGAGAGTTTTCTATGCCTGCATTATTTTTGCAAGTAAATTGTTTGGCAAGTACAGTCATAATTGACGACCTTGGGAAGTCGAGAAATTTTCCAACCCGAAAAATCCCTAGATCAGACCGGGAATCGAACCCAGCTGTCTCCAGCGTGGTTTTGCTTTATAGCTTGCGCCTTTACCGACGGAGCTAAGGGAGGCCCCAGTATCCTTTTACCTAACCAAACCAACCCGACAAAGCAACATTATCAATCCAGAAGTTTTACAAAACTCATGGGAGCTCAACAAACTGTAGGAATGTTCATTCAAACTTCATAGAAATTCAATGAACTACATGGAAACTCTACGAACTTCAGTCAAGTTCAACAAATTTCATGGTAATTCAATGAGCAGCAGATCAAAATTTAAGAACCTCAGGGATAAACTACGACTTCAAGGATAAACTACGATTAATATAACTTCAGGGAAGCTCGACAAATTTCACAGAAATTCAATGAACTTCATGGAAGTTCGACTAATTTCATGAAAATAAAAGTAACTTTAACGATTTCAGGGAACGTCAACGAACTTGAAGGAAGTTCTACAAGCTTCAGGGATGTTCAACAAAGTTCAGGGATATTCTATGAACTTCAGGGAAGTTCAAAGAATTTCAGAGAAATTCAGAGAAATTAAGCAAGTTCAACAATCTTTATGGAAATTTAATGAACTTCAGGGATGTTACGAACTACAGGGATGTTCTACGAACTTCAGGAAAGTTCAACGATTTTCATAGAAATTCAATGAACTTTCAACTAAAACAAAGATCAACAAATTTCATGGAAATTTAAGGAACTTCAATGAACTTCATGTGAAATTCAAGAAAATTCAATGAACTCCTCGGACGTTCATCAAACTTTACAAATCATTCCAATTCACTCACTAATTTTCACTCAAAGAAAGTGGATTATTGCAATTCCTGAGCTCACGTTTCTGCGGAATCAGAGTGCTTTCTTCATTATTGTCACTGTCGTCAAAAAACGCGGTGAATACTTTTTTTTAATTTCAATTTTCAGCTGCAAGCAATTCACTACCAAACAAGTTATGTTTGTTTGTATAAATTTACACTCCGTTTCATTTCGCTCAATTTTTAGTACAATTGTACACTCCATGGACTAACTCTAAGACCAGTGGGTCCCGAACAAATACGATTTTTTGCTTGGCTCAGTCAGTACTAGCACATCCGTCCCAAGCTCGGTCCCAAGCTTAATGATGCGCCCCCAATTTGAACTCACACGAACACACTCTCAAATATTCTGTCAAATTAACTACAGCAAATCAAAACAAAGGCGCAAATATGTACAGCAAGGTGCCGACTTCCAGGTGTATTTGGACCAAGGGTTCTACAGCAGTGAACCAATTTCAAATCGCTAGTTGCATATTGATTGTTGCTATCTCTTCTTCAATTTTCTGAGTAGATCCACTTCTAACGAAAATTGAGTATCATTTCCGTGAGAAAAATGAGGTGGTATACAATTTTACTCGAAAATTGAGTAAAATGAAACGGGAGTGTACGATTTGACATTTCTCTTCGAGTTGATCTAGTACCCATTAAGCTCAAAATCTAGTACGCTAAAATTATTAAATGGATGTAAGTAACATTTGGACGAAAATGAGAAAATCAGCATTGAAATTTTTTGAATTTATTTTTATTCCTATTTGAAAACCAGGCATGTTTATCTCAATTGAATTCCACTGAATGACACATTTGTAAATAATATTACATCACTGTGGTTAAGAATTACACTAGGAGTGAAAATTCAAGTTGCATTTAGAAAAATGTTTCTTACAACGGTCTGCGATAGAAAAAGATTATTCGTCATTTTGATAGGTCAGTATGGTAGATGGCATGTTACTTGCGTCAAAATGATAAGTCATTCTGCGAATGGCAATGTTGATACGTCGAAATGTTACGTCAAGTTTGTCACAGTTCACACAGATACGTCGAAATTTTCAAATTAGTATCAGTTGTTTCTGCAACAAAACGGTTTAAAAATATTTTTGCTAAAAAAATCGATTTTTATCAAACAAAATCTTAATTTTTAGCCTTGTGGTATAAAGGCTTTAACTTACGCGTCGCTAAGACGCATTCAAATGATATAACAATGATTCGCAAGTTACTTTTCAACACAAGCGACATTATTCCCAAAAAGTGCAAGAGTGATTTTACACCGTTTTGTAAAAATTTAGTAAAAACATTCAGAAATAATCCATCAAAAAGTTCAACATATATGAGAATGTATACATGACTTTTGAAAAAGTACTCGAATCGAGTAACTCGAATCGAGATGCGCAATGCCACCCCAGATTCTAAGTATCAAAAGTTCTATGTTATTGCCATTTGAGACAGATTCCGAAAGATGTATGATCATTTGTAATTCTCACCCGTACGTGCGGGGATAATTGACACGCGAAGTACATTCCAAAATGGAGTACAGTATCCGGAGATCTAGTTGAGAAGCCATCCAGCACAAGTTATTAACCCAAGCCAAATGTCAACAGAGACCCTACATTATTCGATATCCCACTGTCAACCCCTCTGAACAACCTGCGACAAAAGCCCACTCCATTCTCATCACCATTAACCCTTTCACTCATATTTATTTTTTATCGTCCATCGCCTGCTTCGATCCTGAAATCCTTTCGAACCGATAAAATCTCGAAGCCGGAACTTACAGAGGGCTCCCTTCCATATGTTTCGTATTTCCGTCCAAAAGTACTGAAATCACACTGTATATAGTCACTGAATTTAATTCCCTTGCCCATATAACCCTCCAAGCACACACACACACACACAAAAGTGATATCAAAGGAAAGGGGTAACCGAAACTCTGCCACCCGACAAGGACGAAGGAAAAGAGAGCAAAATTTAATGGCTGCTAATAAAAAGTTGTAATCGAGAACCCCTCTCACACAGACTCGTACAAACCCTCACAGAAAGGGTTCACAACCCGCCCGTGTACCATAAAGGGGTAAGTAACGCGCAGGCGCTAATTTGTGATTGCGTGTTGGTCCTCCGAAAAAAAAAAAGGGTAATAATATGGCTATCAAAAAGGGTTGGAAAATTTAATTATATGGCTCTCCGGGGGTTAAAGGTTTGGGAAATTGGTCCGGAAGTGGTGGTTAATGTTGCTTTTTTTACGGCTTTGGTCTAATGGGACCAGGAAGTTGGCGGCACGCGCTGGTGGTAAATGTGGTTTTATTTGCTTTTTAAGGCCGGTAATTGAGCTATGAGAGTTCGTTAGCTTTTCTTTGCTCCATTTGAATGAAACAACACAAAAAGTAAATTGATTTATCACTAGGTCAGTGCGAGCGAGAGAGCTTAACAAAATTCGTTCCCGGAATCAGCCAATTTGCTTCGGTGAACCCTCGGGAGGAAATGCTCCCCCCACCCCCGAACAAACATTCATCCGTTGGACGGGCAGATATTGCTTTTGACATAATGAGGACTTAATTTTTAATTTCCATTCTCGAGCTCATCGCGTTTTGCAACCACCCACGAGCGATTCGAATCCCTTTTTTTTTGTGCCAACGAATCATAGCAACCCGCGGAAACAAACCGAGAGCATCGCTTGATGAAAGATGAAAATGATGAAAGAAAAGGACGAAGATGGAAGGAGGCATGCCAACGCAGCCAGATCCCCCGGGGTCACTTGGATGTTGGAGGAAAACAATGTAAATTAAAAAGCTGAAGCAATTCTGGCGAGTGCGATTGCGAACGAAGGCCATCAGCACTTCCAGAAACGCATTAGCGCATGGAAATGAGTTTCCTTTGGTTTCGCTTCGCCTTGCGCTGAACCAACACCAACCGACTGACAAACCGACCGACCGGCGGCGGCTCGTTGATATAATGGAGAATTTTTCATCCGAACGCACCGAAGCGAAACGAGAGCCCCACAATCGCACTCTTTTGATGAATTTCTCCGGGATACAATTCCGATTGAACAATAACTGGATTCTGTTTGAATTGTGCCGTCTTTGCAGTCATCTGTCTTGCATTAGGCTTACAATTTGATCGAAAAATATGATCGATCACCAATCGCACTATTCGGAAACTCCTTCTCGCAAGAAAGCAAAAGAAAACCCTTCAGAAATGATGAACGAGTTTCATCAGCTCAGGCTTTGTTGTCCGTTCATGCTGGTGCTGGCCTGGGCCGTAACGATGATGATGGTCCAAATTAGGATATAATGTGTGTCCACGTAACTTGAACTCACTTTCCGGGAATGATTCTTCCCCCTATCGATAAAGGCAGGCAGGCAGGCGGCTGAAAACCCCGGGTAAACAAAGCAACCCTGATGTGTTTGTGTGTGGATATTTTGACTGATGGAAGAGTAAACTGAACGATACGAGGGCTACTTGATCCCACGTGTGTTTTGCTGCTGCTCGGCTCGGCTCGGCTCCAACGTACGACACTACAGCAGCAACAACAACGACGACGAAAAAGAGGGGGAAAGGGAATGATTCATCACAGTAGGCTCTGACACAACACAGCACATGGCGTAGAAGGATTTCGCTGTTCTATCAGGATTTTTTTCTCTCTCTCTCTCTCTCTCTCTCTCTCTTTCCGTTATCAGTTCAAGTCCAGTCCGGTGTGGAAGAGTTTAGGTACACGCTAAATTAATCAGTGATGCAAGAATGGAATCTTGTTTTTATTTCTTATTTTCGATACGAATTCCTACTGAGACCACCCGTTAACTTTTATGAAGCATAAATAAGAACTGTGAATCATTGATTTTTATATATCTTGTTTCGACACTTAGTCAAAGATTGTATTAGTGCCTACAGCACTACAGCTTATATTACGTGAAATAGAGTATCTTGATATCAAATGACATGTACATTATTTCCAGTGAAAATTAGATGTATAGTTGCTGATATCAAGATACACTGAAGTTTTTTTACGACGGTAATGGTACCGCGTAAAAAAAAACGCGTAAAAAAACCGCGTTATTTCAAAAAACGACGTAAAAAAACCGCGTTATTTCAAAAAACGACGTAAAAAACCACGTTATATAAAAAAAAAGACGTAAAAAAGTGAAGGAAATAAAATTTATATTTCATATTCATATTGAAAGGATATGGTCATAAAAATGTATTGGTGGTGGAAAAACATGGTTCCAGTAACATTGGCCACCGGGAATCTGCTACAAATGGATAGAGGTTGTTAATTCAATGTGTGAGCAAAGCAATCCAGAGTAGTTATAAAGAGTTTTTGTCTTCGGCAATTTTGACATAATCATATTAGTTCCACTTCATGCCGCAGAGATGGCGCTGCAGTCTATCTTTTTCAAATGAGGCGCTAGAGAAATGCCGTCTGCGGCAAAGTTTCTCAGTATGTATGTTGTTTGTCGTCGTTTGACTTTGTTATATTAGTTCCACATTATGTATACTGTAGAGATGGCGATGCAGATTATCTTTTCCAAATGAAGTGCTAGAGAGTCCGTGGCAAAATTTCTCAGTATGCCATTCGTCGTCTTTTGACACTGGTCATATTAGTTCTAAATTATGCCGCAAATATGGCAGTGCCATCTCTGAAATAATATCTGGATCTAACGTGATTATTTTGAATGCCTTTATTATATACAATTAACATCTTTGCTAAAGACAGCACCTTCCTAGAGCACAATTTGGCAATATAGATTGCGACGCCATATTTGCATCTGATAATGTCAAGTGACTATATTTTCGTTCTCTTTACAACTTTACTGAGAACGGCAACTCTCTAAAGCTTCATTTGGAAAAGATATTTTTCAACGCGAAAGATAACCGCGTTATTTAAATAAAAATAAAGTAAGTCAACTCACAATAGACTTGAAAAAAATTTGATTGTTGGCGTTGATTATACATTTCCCAATTTAGGTTCTGAACAATGCTTTTAAGAACAAGAAAAAATCTTGTTTACAGTTTATTATATGTACTTTTTTTTTAAATCTCACAAAAATTGTTTGCTGTCTTTGTAAAAAATCATACGAAATTTTGAGTTTTAATTCCATACCGATTTTGAACCTGGCTTGGGCTGGCGATTGAATCTAGTTATGTAGCTTAGTATTTGGAGAAAATGACAACGCAGAGAGGTTGTGACATCTCAAGCTGACCATGGCTGACGAGCATGACAAGCATGTATATTACAGATAGGACGCGGAGGACCTGCTTAGGGAAACACCATTTTGAGAAACAGAATAGACTTTCCCAAGTAGTTTGTATTGGTAACAGTGTTCACGTTAGTCATTTTCTTTTATCA
>JASCZW010014794.1:0-22092 GCA_034211315.2 Aedes japonicus
CCATTTGAGCTTAAATGTATGTTGCATTCTATTTGTCGAGCAATGCGCCAGTGTTGCGTATACGCAACTTTATGCTGTCACGGTGTTCCTAAACGTCAAAAAAAACCTCTAAAAATGCTAAATTTCATGAATGCATCCACAAGACTTATATTTTGATACGATATCGTCGAAAAAAAATGTTTTGTGGAAAACGGCGAAAATGGGTTAATAGGATTAACAACTGAAAGGATGGGACGGTGGGCAGAAGTTTGAAGTGGGGCTTCATAACACTTTTTTTTTTAATTCTAATTGTCAAAAAACTTAAAACTATACAACTTTTGGCTTCTTTTGACTTGAACATTTTTAAGAAAGAAAAAAAAACACACAAACACAGATAAAAAAAACTTAAAGTAAACATATAGGTTAAACTAACTACAATCTAAGGCTAATCTTAGTCAAAAACACATAAATGAGTTTCAATATATTTGATTTGTGTTCGATCAAAAATAATGTAAACATTCAGGGAATACGTTCATACTGACATTGTTTTGTAGTTATTGAACTTAACTAACTTGCCAAATGTATGATTTGATATTTCATATGAAAAACATTGATAAATTTCATGTTTCCGTGTTTTTCATGTTCAATTTCATGTTTTCTATCGATGTGCCGGAAATGAGTTCCTATGCTGAATTTTTGCTCTTCTCTACGATTTCCGTACTTGTAATCAAGTTGAAATTTCTCATTTTGTGGATTTATTTTTCATTAAATAGTTTGATAAATTAGTTATGCTGCAATGAAAATCGTGTACAATTTGGTAATAATTAAAAAAAAACTTGCCCATCGTATCTCAAAACTTATTTCCTAGAAATAAAACTCTTTCCATCGCGAATTTTATGTATGTATTTATGTAAGGTAGTCACCATCCCTTCTAAGACTTTGTCACGTATGCAGCTCCACTTAACAGCAAGATCAAATTGAGTTAACGGTTTGTATTCACAGCAACACTGTATGTAGGGCCAAAAACGGTGGGGCGGACCCGTAAGCAGAGACGCTTACGCGAAACCCGTGAAAAATTAAGATTCTCATTCAAACTATACGATCCAAAAATTTAGTTTTAGAATGCTGAGAAAAAAAAACTATATTTTTTGTGCTCAACAATAATTTCAATCAATTTGAAAAAAATCTGTAGATTTAGAAAACCAACAACTCTGTAACAATTACTGTCTTACAGTTTTCAGTGAATGTGTATGTTTTCATTATTTCCGCATGCGCCAGTCGCTGGAGGGAATATTATTTGAAGAGCTCGAGGAAGTAAACGTCGCGCTAGTCGATTCAGTGCTTGGTTTTGGACTTTCTGAGCAATCTGTGAACGTCTTTCTTGGTTAAAAATTGAAAATTTTTAATGGAATTTTATTTTAATGACCAATTTCTGTTTACAGAAAAACAGTAGAGCAATAGTGAAGGTTATTCACGGAAGGAAATAGAAATGCATGTACGCATGTAATGCTTGGCAAGAACGACGAGATGAATCTAGAAAAATCTAAGATTCTTAATTAATGCTCTTTCATGCAACATTAAAGGAATTTTCATCGTTATCGTTAACAGAATCATTGGACAAGCTTACAAATTATCTGTAGCTGAACTGTTTGCTAATTAATTTTTTAATTGCAAATGATAATTTGGAATACAACGTGAGAAAAGCAAAATCGTATCCGTGATCGGAAATTTTTGATACTCGCTGGAATGCAATACACAACATACAATATATGCACCTTTTTTTAAATTGTAAATACTTGAGCAAAATAAAATAGCAGTCGTGAGAACTAGAAATTAGAGAAAGATTAGTATTTTCCATTTAATTCTAACTACCTTTATTGCTTTTCTTGGCAGATACGCATGTTTCGTCTACAATATACAGACTTTTTAGTGTCGTGTACTAACAACTCGAGTTATTAGTACACGACACTGTAGAAGTTCTGCGCATTGTAGACGAAATACGCTTATCTGTCAAGATAAGCAAAGGTAGTTGGAATTAAATGGAAAATACTAATTTTCTTCTAATTTCTAGGTACAGGTATTCCACTAAACAGCTCAAACCCTCTACAATTCAGTCGTGAGAACCTCTTGTTGTCTAGAGCATAAATTTAAAAAATCAATCAAGAAATGATCGAGTTATTAGCGTTCAGTATTTTAATTTTACGTGCCGGTAGCCATTTTCAAAATTTCTATTTGGCATGCAACCATTGCTGTAAGCCTGCTCTGTATATGCGCTCCAGAATATTATAGACACAGTTTAAATTTTCGAGCCGTTCTATAAATTTTACACAACGCTCTAGGTATGCGACGACTAGAGGAAAACTAAAACTATTTAAACCGCCGCTGGCTGACAATTCCCTAGAATTTAGATCGGAATTTGAAAAATGAAAGATAAATTCATACAAACTTTTAACTAGGAAAATGGAATTGGCCATCCTTAAAAGGACGGATTTAAACCTCCTTGGTCTTTTGCAGAAGCAGATTATTGCATTCGTTGCATCGTACCAAAAATTAGCTAAGATCAGGATCAACACAAGCACCTTATTTTACTCCTCATGGTCATAGGTTTGTGGTCTAGCATCTCCTAATCTCTACTTCGCTTCTTGAATATGATGCAAAAGATAAGTCAAATGTACGTGAAATAGAAGTGGAGACAGATTATTTTATACAATTTTGACATGTTTCAAGATATACATTTAAAAAAGTCACTAAATGTACAGCCCAAAACTTGCTAGAAAACACAGCACATCTTGAACTCATGGACATCGACAGTTGACTGACATTTAAATATGTATTCGATGCCAGATGCAAACAAATGTCTTGTCCACGCACGTGCTTTATCAGCCAGCTCGAAAATTAAACCGTTCTCGCGAATCTCGATGGCCGGATGCACACTAATTTTATAAATTATTTCTATAAAGTCTTTATAAATTACACCAGAGATGCATCATAAAAGCGACACAAGCTAACGCCAAATAATGCAAACCCAATATCACTTTCCCAACAACAAGCTTTACTAATTAAGCAGGAAGCGATCACCTAAAAAATCCCAAACCCTCTATTGGTTGCACGCCGCAGATATCCACATACTAGACGCAAGCGAATTACCCGTAACATCTTGTTCAACCAGCATTATTCTCTCAATGAGCAAACCTCATGCGGTACTCACTCACCATGCGAGTTGGTTCCTCGCGGCAAACATACTTTTGCATATAAAAACTAATAAACGATACATTTAAAAATTAAAATCGTTCCACAAAAAATGCATTCACGACCCATAAAACTCTGGTCAGTATCCATAATTAAATAGATATGATCCATAAAATTTATCAATGTGATCCATAATTTATACAAAATTTAGCAATAAAATGTCAAAAATGTACCGTTATATATCTAGGGTATGATCAATAAAATTGTATGGATTACCCATAAACATATAACAAATGTTCCGCAAAAGGTTTAATATCATTCCTTAAACTTGCAAAATTGATCCACAGAATGTAACATTTGTTCACTAAAATACATGCACATGATTCATAAATTATTGAAAATGTTCCATAAATAAATTGTCTATGATCCATAAAACAATGAATAATAATCTATAAACTCATAGAAATGATCCGTAGCATATCAACTTTGTGCTGTTAAACATATGGGTGTGATCAATAAATTTTGCCTGCATTTTTGAGTTTTGGTCACTATTTTTCAAATTTTTGGTCCATAAATATTAGAAAGTTAATCTAACCTAACCTTCCCGTTAGAGTAATGCAAATTTTGAAATATTCTCTCCCCTATGCTTAAACTATTTCAAATCATGTCCTCAACAACATCTTGAAATTTGAGCACATTTGATAAGCAACTTACACTAATTAGAACTTTTATTACGAAATTACGAATACTATGGAGAAAGCAAACGTTTTGTTCAAAAGTTATTCTTATAGAAATTTTTCTTAACTACAATTAAGACAAACATTGGTTTTCAGAAAAAAAAACCTCCAGTGAGAATGTTTTTAATCAAATCATAAAAGATTCATAATCTTTTGGCATGATCAAACAGCTCCTCAGTTAGACACACTATATTGTACAATGTGACATAGTAGCCACGATTTGTTATGCTGTACTTCAAGTGCTAGAAATATCAATGTTGCCTGCTGAGTAGTTGAGGATTGAAGAACTAAGAAAGTAGAAAGCGGTGGAGTTTTCCGATATCGTCTTCAAGTTAACGACTGATTCAAGCATTTGCCCGGTATAATGCAACCGGAGGATGTTTTTTGTAGTTAGGTCCGACGAACGATAGCGAGTTGGACGGCAAGCGTTTGCCCGGCATAATTTTATAAAACAATCTTAAATAACAGTTTGATCAAGCCTTCAATTTGACATGTGTATGTTTTTTACATGCACGAGTGCTCATTACCAAATTTATTGGAAAACATCAGTCGCAAGTTGCGGTCGTAAAAGAACGTGAAATCGCGAAAATAAATCAGCTCTCTGAAAAATTGAAAATCTTCTAAAAAGCGATCCTTCTTTAATAGCAATATTTGAGCCGCATAGCTAAAGAAACGGACATGTTAATAGATCTGAGTAGTAGCGCAGTCAAGGATCGATTTCCTCGTAGCCAAAATTGAAAAAAAAATTAAACCCAACATTGGAATAATTCTGGCATAATGTACGGATCCTGCATATTAATTTAAATGCCCAAAGCTTATTTCTTATGGACCATATTTAGAAGTTTGTGGTTAATTTTCAAACCTATCATGGACCATTGACGATTAATTTATGTAATATGTTCAATAATTTATTGATCATGTTTATATATTTAAGTTCACATACTTTACATTCTAAGGATAATTTCACAACTTTAAAGAATGATATTGAACCTTTTATGGAGCATTGGCTATATATTTATGAGTAATCCGTACAATGTTATTGATCATACCCTAGATATATAACGGTACATTTTTGACATGTTATTGCTAAATTTTATTTAAATTATGGATCACATTGATAATTTTATGGATCATATCCATTTTACTATGGATATTGGCCAGAGTTTAATGGGTCATGAATACGTTTTTTATGGAATGAATTTCAATTTTTAATGGATCATTTCTTCAGTTTAAAGATGCAAACTTAGGGCTGCCGTTCCTCGCCAATGGCAGCCCTAAGTTTGCACCTTTAAAATGAAGAAATGATCCATTAAAAATTGAAATTCATTCCATAAAAAACGTATTCATGACCCATTAAACTCTGGTCAATATCCATAATAAAATGGATATGATCCGTAACATTTATCAATGTGATCCGTAATTTATATCAAATTTAGCAATAAAATGTCAAAAATGTACCGTTATATATCTAGGGTATGATCAATAGAATTGTACGGATTACCCATAAAAATATAGCAAATGTTCCATAAAAGGTTCAATATCATTCCTTAAAGTTGTAAAGTTGATCCTTAGAATGTAACGTTTGTGAACTTAAATATATACACATGATCAATAAATTATTGATCAAATCGTCAATGATCCATGATAGTTTTGAAAAATTAACCACAAGCTTCTAAATATGGCCCGATAGGAAATAAACTTTGAGCATTTAAAATAATATGTAGGATCCATGAATAGTGCCAGAATTATTACAACGTTGGGTTTATATTTTTTTAAATTTTGGCTACGGGGAAACCGACTGTGCTACTACTCAGATCTATTAACATGTCCGTCTCTTTAGCTATGCGGCTCAAATATTACTAATAGAGATGGATTGTTTTTTAGATGATTTTCAATTTTTCAGAGAGCTGATTTACTTTCGCGATTGCATGTTCTTTTACGACCGCAACTGCGACACATGTTTCCCAATAAATTTGTTAAAGAGAACTAGTGCATGTAAAGAACTAGGGAAGATTTTCCTATATTAATCTCATCACTTTGCAATTCATCCTACTTGAAATTAACCAATGAATAGGTGACAGGATTAGTTAGTAATGTTTGTTGTTGTTATTAAAAGTAAGCAATCATTATTAGAAAACGAAAGCGATCCTTCAACTGCCCAATTGTTTGATTCATCGTAGGATGAAAAAAGGAACAATGAGTTTAATATGGGGACAATTACTCTACATGTCAAATTTAAGGCTTGATCAAACTGTTATTTAAGATTTTTTTAATAAAATTATGCTGGGCAAACGCTTGCCGTCCAACTCGCTAGCGCTCGTCGGACCTAACTATAAAAAACATCCTCCGTTTGCATTATACCGGGCAAATGCTTGAATCAGTCGTTAAATTGAAGACGATATCGGAAACTTCGACCGCTTTCTACTTCCTTAGTTCTTCAATCCTCAACTGCTCAGCAGGCAACATTGATATTTCTAGCACTTGAAGTACAGCATAACAAATCGTGGCTACTATGTTACATTGTACAATATAGTGTGTCTAACTGAGGAGCTGTTTGATTTTTTTTTTTTCTGAAAACCAATGTTTGGAAAAATTGTAGTTGAGAAAATTTTCTATATGAATAATTTGCTACGGATCATTTATATGAGTTTATAGATTATTATTCATTGTTTTATGGATCATAGATAATTTATTTATGGAACATTTTCAATAATTTATGAATCATGTGCATGTATTTTAGTGCACAAATGTTACATTCTGTGGATCAATATTACAACTTTAAGGAATGATATTGAACCTTTTACGGAACATTCGCTATATGTTTATGGGTAATCCATACAATTTTATTGATCATACCCTAGATATAAAACGGTACATTTTTGACATTTTATTGCTAAATTTTGTATAAATTATGAATCACATTGATAAATTTTTAATGTATCATTTATTTGTTTTTATATGCAAAAGTATGTTTGCCCTCGCCAATCAATAATAGTTCGTTTCATAGCATGAAGAGATGAAAGCGCAATGGCAAAAATACACACATTCACTCTCCTACGGAAACGATAGGGGGATGATGAACAGCAGCATTATTTGTTTGCTCTCCTCTCGCGAGCAGAGAACTCTCGGCTGAAAATCGTGAAAACGCTCATGATTCAACAACACTGGACACAGCACGATTCGTGGCCCCACAGTCCACTCCCGGGTTCAACCAGCACCGTCGTACCGACCCTCGCATCAGAGCCGGACTGTCTGCTGCACAAACGGACTCCTCCCCCGAGGAAAATAAGGATGCGCTCTACAGCTCAGCCGAACTGTGGACCATTTTTACGGAGTTCCGTGGAAGACTTCTGCGGTGCAGGACGAAGCCGGACAAGGTAGAGGTCCTAGGATACATGGTATGTAAATATGGGGTCAATTGAGCCCCGCACCATCCGTGTATCCAATTGGAACGCTCGCTCGGTAAGAGGGAAAAAGATAGAGCTGAGCAATTTCCTTGCCCAGCATAAAATCGACGTGGGAGTGATTTCGGAGACCCGGCTAAACCCGAAATTAAACTTTTCGCTCCCGGAACACACCATCATCCGCCTGGATCGTCCCAGTGCAAGTGGGGGCGGCATGGCTATGATCATCAGGAATGGAATCCGGTACGAGGTTCTACCGCATCCGAAAACCAGCGTCATCGAAGCCATCGGTGTTAAAATCATCGCTCCCCAGGGCGACATCTCGCTGTTTGCCGTCTACATGCCCCGGCAGTGCGTGGACAGCAACGGCACTTCATAGCTCTTCGTGGAAGACCTCGAAAAACTCACTAACAACCGATCCCGCTTCGTGGTGGCCGGTGATCTCAACGCTCGGCATACTCTGTGGCGAAACCATACGGATAACAAGAACGGCAACCTTCTGGCTAACCACCTTAGCGCGGGTAAGTGTGCCATTCACTTTCCGGACGATCCGACATTTTTATCCCCAGCTGGAAGAAGCTCCACCCTGGACGTGTTCCTATCCGACCTGGCACTCTCGAAGCCAGTCACCCATCACGAACTAGGCTCCGACCACTATCCGGTAGTGTGCGAACTGGACTGCTACCCAACACCAGCCCCGCTGACGATGAGACGGGATTACCATCGGGTCAATTGGGTAGCTTTCAGTCGCCTGGTAGACTCTCGTCTTCCTGAAAATCCGGACCTATCCACCGTCGAAGCCATCGACCACCAACTGGGTGTATTCGAGGACGCCGTACACGCCGCTGAGGAAACCTGCATCAGCTGGGTACCGGTGAGGCGGCAATAGACCACGATTGACCCCTACACTCGGCAGCTTATCCAGCAGCGAAACACAACATTATTTCACGGTTAAGGAAAATTGTTCGGAACAACCAGAAAAAATTCAAACCAACTTTTTGCGATTGAAAATTTTGATATATCAATATTGAATGTTTATCCTTTCTCGAAACATGGAAAATTATATGGAAATATACACACGGGAAATAATCCACACATATTTATTGGCAAAAATCCATAGAAAATTCCACATAATACTGATGTGTTCACACATAAACAGCACTCTCTGAGAAACACAAATGAAGTTTATGTGACAAATGAAAAGTATGTGTGGCCACACATAGTGATTATGTGTACACATAGGAAGTATGTGTGGATACAAATAGATACCATTTGTTGATAACATTGCAAAAAATCATAGATTGGACACATAGATACACTGATAGGCAAAATAAAGTGCCCACCTCATTTTTTTTTTCAATTTCTCTCATTTACTTGGTTCAAATGAAAGTAAACACACTGTATTTTTTTTATTATCTTATTTTTTATATTCATTTTAAGTTTCACTTATGGAATACTGAAAAAAAAAGAAGTTTTACTTAAAGAAAAAAAAAAATTTGTGTTGAAAAAAAAAACAGTGACAAAATAAAGTGCCCACTTCATTTAGGCAACAGAAAACATAAATTAAAGTAAAATAAAAGCATTTCAATAATTAATGTGTCCTCCTTTGGCCTTTAGGACCTCCTGCACGCGCTTCGACATGCTCTCGACCAGGTTCTTTAGGTGCTGTGGATCTAGCTTCCCAGGCGCGCTCCAGAGCTTCAAAATAGTTATTTTTATTGGTAACACCAGTTTTTTCAACCCTGGCATCGAGAATAGCCCACAAATTCTCGATGGGATTGAGGTCCGGGCTTTGTGGAGGCCATTCCAGCGGTTTCATCCGACAAGACCGGAAGAGAGACTTGGTCTTCTTGGCAGTATGTTTCAGGTCGTTGTCCTACTGGAATACGAACTTCTCTTCAATGCCCGTCTGGATCAGCGAAACCTCAAGATTTTCTCGCAGCATGTTGATGTAAGAATCTGCCGTCATTATCCCGCCGATTTTCACAATGTTTCCCACTCCACCCCACGAAAAACACCCCCAGACCATCACATTTCCTCCTACATGCTTCATCGTGCCTTGGATGTGGCGCTCCTGAAGCTCCTCTCCCGATCTGCACCAAACACGAACCCGCCGCTTTCGGTTAAACAGCTCGAATTTTGATTCGTCCGTCCAGAGAACCGTTTTCCAGAACTCTAGGGGCTTATCAGCATGCTCCTTAGCAAACTTAAGCCGTTTGGCTTTGTTTGCCTTGCTGATAAATGGGCGCTTCCGCTTTCAACCCCTGTGCTACGAGACGGCGACGAACAGTTCGACCGGAAACTGATAACTGAAGGGTTTTCTGGATCTCGCGGACAGTTACCTTCGGGTTCTTCTTGAATTCGCGCATGATCTTGGTGTCCGTTCTCGCATCCGTTTTCCGCTTCCTGCCTCTGCCAGGGCGATCTACCACTGATCCAAACGTTTTAAGCTTCAGAAGAATTTTGCCAACCGCTGCCTTACTGATACTGTACTTCTTCGCGACAGCCCGGTGCGATTCACCGTTTTGCACATCACGAACGACCAATTTTCGGATACACAAGGGAATTGCTTTCGAAAGCACTGCGTTCTCCATTTTTTTTTCAATTGAATCAAATGCGATCGCGTATAAATATGCACCAGGTTGAGCCGTTTGCTTCAAAACATGTCAAAATATCAAAACATAAACAATCGAGGGTTCTTCCAATGAAAACTTATCGAAAACATATCGATTTTTGAAGTGGGCACTTTATTTTGTCACTGTTTTTTTTTTCAACACAAATTGATTTTATTTTTCTTTAAGTAAAACTCCTTTTTTTCAATATTCCATAAGTGAAACTTAAAAAGAATATAAAAAATAAAATAAGAAAAAAACTACACTGTGTTTACTTTAATTTGAACCAAGTAAATGAGAGAAATTGAAAAAACGAAGAGGTGGGCACTTTATTTTGCCTATCAGTGTATTATCATTGCTTTTTTTATCAGTGCATAATTTTTCTTGTAGAGAAAATGCGCAAAACATCATGACTCATAAAAAATAGTTCTGAAAAATCTTGTAATTACTCATAAGTCCGAAAAAGAATATGATCAGAAAGTGAAAAAGAAATTGAATCATGAATTTTCCAACAGAAATAATTGTTTTTGATTGCAAAATTTGATTTTTAGCACCATAAAAATTTAAAAGCGGTGATTTTTTTGTTTTTGAAATATATCGAGGATTTTTTAGATTTACCTTGAACAGTCTGGGAAATTCCACTGAAATTCTCATACCGGGAGATCAAGAAATGATCCCACCTCGACATGGGTTTCAAAAAATCAATATTTCAATTTTGTGGGCAATTTTGGTATAGACGATGTTATTTTTCGATTTTCTTGAGCCCTAGAAACTTTTGTGTAAAAAATTTGCCATTGCATAATTTTTCAGATTGCTTAGATAATTTAAAGCATTTTCCACCATAAGAATGTTTTCCTAAGACGATCAGTTTTCAGCGAATTGTTTTTTTTAAATCACAGTTTGCAAATTTTTTAAAAAATAGCACATTTTTGCAAACCTTAAAAAAGAGAGAATATCCTATTTTGAAATTTTCTTGCAGGCTTGAAATCAAAATTTCTGGTTGATAAAAAATTGATTGATTTTTTTTCGCAATGAATGGTGCTTTATTCAAAGTTCCCGACCGTTTCTCTCAACGTTGAAATTGTCTGCAACACTTAATCTTGATCAATCTAGGCAATAAATAGCCAAGAAAATTTCAAGCACATTTCGATTCCTTAATTATACACATTTTTTAAGTAGCTGGTTTTTCCTGATCGCACTCTCCCCCATCCTTAAGCACTGTCCCATATTCTATAAAATCAAGATTTCAAGATTTATGATATTTTTGTTACTTTAAAAATGGAATATGAAAACTGAAAAGTTTGTTCGCGTACGTATTTATTTTTAACAATGCTGTTGTTGCTATAAAAGATTTTCATGTGACTTCAAATTCTTAACGTCACCTCTCTGGCCAGCTGAAGCTCCATGCTGACCCAGATCGACCAACGTCTTCAGCAACTATGCTTGGTTACTCGCCATCGGAGGACGTCCTTTATCACGCCGCATCTTGAGACGCTTGGTAAGATGAGCGTTTGTTTCAAATTCTTCCTCAAGAATCTTCTATTGGTTCAATCTGCTTGTCTTTTGACTTTGCTGATTTGATTTCTTTTTCTCTAGGGCCATATTTTGCGATTTCCTACGATTGATCAGGTCTGACAGCGTCTTTTTCTGTATAGCCGAAAGCATGTCATTTCGCTCTCTAATCAGCAGGCTGGAAATCTCGAAAATAATAATATCCAATAGGGTATTATAGGGGTATGTGGATTATAACATTGTTCGATAGTAAAAATAATTATATACCGGCATTAATTTTTTTTTTAATTTCTGACAAGCGTAACTATTGAAAAAACAATTTCAATATATTATGAAAAATTTTTGAATGCAAGACAACACCATCCTATTTCACCATGAAACACGCTACAAAAAATAGACAACCTAAGCCAACGAACCAACCATTGATTTCTAGCATACATAAGTTGACATTTATGTGATAATGTGAGCCGCCGTTACTGATAATGAAGTGCCGGGAGCCCCCGTTACTGAAAATAAATGTCACTTTGTGAAACTGCAAATTAGTTTATGAAAATAAAAATGATTAGATTTTTCTTGTTTAAAAATCAAGAAAAAAGTATTTGAGAATCATAAAAAATATTTTTGTGCTAGGAAGAACACCCATCATCGATACAGATGGAAAAAAACATGTTTTTTTTAATTAAAACCCCTATTCGTTGGAAATTGCACCAATAGGACATACAAAATAAGAGGGAACTTTTTTGTCAGAATCCAGAGGAGCTTGGTAAGAAGTGAAAGGCTGGAGTTCCTTCATCTGGTGGTATTTTTGGAACTATTTTAACAATCTCTCCATTCGCAACAGAAGGTCTGCTGGCTTAAAAACACCTTCAGAGAATCTTTCGGTTTCGAAGCTTCCGTTTTCAGGGTGCTGATTTTCAATTTGAGAGGTTCTTCACAATAGGATTCATTTTTTATATCTCACCAGTATTCACACACCACGGTTGGCTTGTTAATTGCGCAGCGGGTATGCACGATAAAAAGCATCGACCAGCGTTTGAATCAAATCAAAATTCAACGCCACCAAAAACGAACACAATAGGATTTTCAACAAAAACAAACTTCGACGAAGTTTCAGAATGTAGCACAGCTCATGCGGTTCGTGCTCATTGACGATAAGAACATTTATGACAACAGTAAACCATTTTTTGCACTCACACAACTAAGTATGTATTTTCATTACCCGTACACTCAAACTTTTCGACGCCTTTGTTTTCGTATTACCGCTGATAAATTTAGATTACCTGATGCAAAATTGTTGGATGTCACGTTTCCATAACCCCCTCCCTCCCCTGTCACATATTGTCACAAATTTGATACCCCCCCCCCCCTCCCCAAACCCTCCTAAAGAGTGGACGTCATTTTTGAATGCCCCACATAGATTTGATTCACGCTTATGTCACTGGAATATTCAGGATAGAACCCAAAGTATTGCCGATCACGATCTACTTCTGTGTATGTTGTGTATGTTTCTTGAAAAAACTTGGCTAATAAATTGCATACTTCTTCTGTATTATTACTTTCACTAGTGTCCAAATACATACGGGATGGAAGATTGTCTGATTTTAATTTGGTATTCACGTAATTAAAGAAGTTTTTTGTGCAACAATTAATTTCCCGTTCAATTTTTGAATTATACTCCTCCAATGCAACATTCATAGCCAAATTAAGTTCATCACAAACGTTCAAATAGCTTTCTAAATTAACGTAACTGTTGTGTTTTGTAAATCTTATGCGCTTTTTGTTTACGGCTTTTTAAGTTTTTAATTTGTTTATTGAACCAAACTGGTTCCTTTGAGAATACTCTTCGTCTACGTCTTTTAAAACTGGTACTTCTTCCGGGATAACTGCACACAACTTAGTGTAGAACACTTCAGTTGCACTTTCAACATTATCTTCATGATTTAGAAACTAGGAGAATTTAAAATGAACACTTCATTTGATCACTTTTAAAAATAAAAATAAAACCTTGAAACACTTTTTTCAAATTTTCGCTAGTAAACGCGAGCAAATTCCTTTGATTTTTACTATGAGCTTATCTTTTGACAGATAGGCCCATTCCGTCTGCTACTTACAGACTTCTTCAGTGTCGAGTGCTCGAAGTTTTTTTAAAAAAAATAGTGTTTAAAAAAAGTGAAAGTGATTATCTTCATTCCTAAATACTGTTTGCCAATCAATTGAGTTTAGTTTGCATCTTATGTTAGCATAATTTGCTGATTTATAGTCGAGTTCGCAATCAGGCGTCTCATTTCCTTGTACAAAAAGAGAATACCCTATTGCTGTGTGAAATACTTCATTTCTCCATATTGGAGTCAATGATTCACTAACACAGAAGTCATCGAAAATATTTGTCAACAGAAAGTCTAAATAACAGTTCTGTTGATTTTTCACATGGTTTATTTGATGAAGTCCTAAATCAGCAATTTTGTTAAATATGAAATTAAGCGTCTCATTTTCCTCAATTATCGGAAGTAGGATGCTTTCATTATCAATGTCAGCAATAAAATCACCTTGCGTTGATTAAAGTCACCATATAAATGTATTTTTACTTCATGGGGTAAACAAGACACAATTTCTTCGGCATTAGTAGAAAACATCATCAAAGTACACCGAAACAAACACATGAGTTTCGTCTCTCACCTGCACTTTTGCCCATATATTCTCAAATTCTTTAAATTTTGTTGTAGTAATTATTTTGGAATTGAATTCAGTTGAAATTGCAACTAAAACTCCACCGCCTGACTTTTTTTTCTGACCATTGATAAATACGGTCATCTCTATAAACATTATAATTATTACCAAAAACCTCTTCACTTCTTCCGTACACCATTTCATGCCTTGTTCAGACTACAGAGTTATAACATTTCCCCCCTTGCATATCCTGCATGGGGTAGTATGACAAAGGGTTATGTGCCTGATCGAATACTACCGTTCAAATGCCCTCCGCTCGTTTTCAAACTTGTATCTTTCATTTTCAAAGCCTGCCTTTGCCCTATACGGAACTATCAATACACTTTCTCTTCACGTATATTCGTTCTAGCAATAAAATTACTGTCCACTCCTAGCGCTTCGCATAGAGATGAGAAATTATCTGCTTCTGCAAAACTTCATCAAAGATCTTTACTTCCGCACTGGGGAGAATACAAAAAAAAATAACAATCAAAAATGTTATAACTGCTAAGTCTGGCCAGTGTTTAAGACGAATAAAATATGTTTTCAAGCAAGCTGTGTGCAGTCAGTCCCTCTCACAAATCAGCCTTTTTTATATTTTTGGATCTTCAAATATTGGAAAAATAGCAATTAGGGTCCTAAGATTATGGTTCAGGGACCTGGGTCCAATATCACCGGTGGATGATTCCTGATTTTTTTTTCTTCTATGTTTTCAAAGAGTCAGAGCACGCCCTCGTGAATTTAAAATATGCGATTATTATAAGTACTTGATTAAAAATACTCTTGGAATTTTTGAAGCAGGCAAGTCAAATTAGTACGGCGGTTTTTATAACAAATCCTTATTTATTTATAAGCATGCGAATTGATTCCTGTACTATTAAAGTACATATGATATTCTGGAAATATTTTATTTTCAAACAGATGACATCGCACAGTTCATGCATTATAATCAACTTAAAGGGTCTGACATTTTTGGCCTATATTAAAAATGGTACTGTTAAAGTTTATGGATTTAAGCCATTCAACCGTAATGCTAAGGCTAATGAATTTATCAACAAATCGGTCTCCCCTTTTAGAACGTATCACAAGTTAACGGTGGGAACGATATACATACACGTACATATTTTCTTTTTTGTTTTGATTGATCGATTTCAGCGATATCCTCGAGCTGTCTTTGGTACGGGCTGATAATGGATAATGGTCATGGGATTCAAAATAAAATAACAAACTCGAATTTTTGGTCTACCAAAAATAACAGTTCCTTCCTAATAGCAACATTTCTGGGGTATTAAAATGAACAGAAATCAACGTATTTTTAACAAATTTCATATACAGGCACAGATTTCGATTTCTATTGCTGTTGTAATTATTTAAGCCAACAAGCTATGCTTTCCATAGTCGTTGATAACACCGAAATGTTAAAGAGGAAAAATATTCTAACTTCATAGTATGTTTAATCATCGTAGGAGGTATGGCACTATCAGGGGAGGGATCCCGTGTGAGATTACTAAACAGATTAAATCTCCGATTGAAAATCTTTCGCATAAGCACCAGGGTCAAACCAGGCATTCGTTGGCATCGAAAACTATGAAAAATTAATCGAATTATTTCAAAAAGTCCTATCTTCTATTAACAAGACTCTTTAGTTTTTTTTGACGTAGGACTACGTCTGTGTTTTCAATACTGGGGTACACGTTCGAATTGCGAAAATTTGGAGCGTCACGAAAAATATATAGGTTTTGAACGTTAATAACTAAGTCATTCCACGATTGATTTTCAAAATGTTTGCACCAATCGATCGGAACATTTTCTACGCTTCGATTTAAATATTAAAAACTATTGATTTTTAAAATTCAACTATTGACATTAACGCAAATATAAGGTGATGTCTTATAATGCCGATTTTTCAGAGTAAATTTACCAAATACACAGTACTTTGCTATCACAGACTTCAAATTTAAGTAAGGAACGTCTCACATGCAGCAGTGCACGATATAAAACAGGGACACCTTCAAATTTACTTCATTCGCTCGACAGCCATGGAGCTGTGCAGAGCGGCAATGGGCCAGTACTGCTCTGACAGCTGACGGTTGCAAGTATCCTGCAGAAAAGTACGCGGGCGAGCAACCAGCTAGAATGATGACTCAGCGGCTGTCGCAAGCAAGTGGCTTTTTAATGCAGTCGTGCCAAGCTCGTGGCAAATTTATCAAATCTGGAGGGAAATATGTTTGATCCAGTTGGTAGTCATATCACGATATGATGTACATGTATATGCATAGATATATATGTAGATTATTTCGAAATAGTTACGTAGTCCTACGTCAACTTTGCGTACAACCCCATTGTCCCATATAGTTTTTTTCGATAATTGCCCACTTCCTGAACCATGTTCTGTCTGCATTTATGTTTTAATATGTCTTTAAGCTGCGTGGGAAAACTAGCGAAAATTCCGCTACAAAAGAGGAAGACAATTAAGAGCATTGAGACGTTTGTCAATAATTATTTCTTGAGAGCTTAATTGATAGAAGGCGAAACGTTTGCTCCAGTAGCGTAATAGACGGAGAAGAAATTTGAGATAAATGGTGGTATTTCAAACAGCTTGTACCTAACACATGTGGAATGGAATTCCGTGTAAAGGATCGACCATTGTTTTGAAGGTAATGGGATTATTTCTTAAGAAAACCCTTTCGGTGAATATTTCCGGCAGGACCTATAGCTCTACTTGTGGAATTCATAGAACAAAATTAATTAAAGCGTGGGTTGTTCGAATAATGGTTGGAGACATCTCTTACTAAACGATAGTGATTTCATCATTGAATAAGTTCAACAAGGCAACAAGCACCTTTAATTGCTCTTTGGAATGGTTTTTGCCAATGACAATGTGAGATAAATAAAGCACAAACAAATTTGACAGCGCTGAAGTTATATGAATACTGTATGCTGATACAAATTAAAAAAAAACACTATTCGTTGCTAGAACTATTTTCAATCAAGTCTTTATATGGGTACAGCAAATTTTCAAACACTTATCCTTCGTTTACGTGCGTAAGATGCGTGCAGAATATACCTCATTTTGTAACTGTATTAGAGTCAGGTGCAGTGTTGTACATCGCCATTTTGACTTTGTTAGATTCATTATTAGATCATTTTTGATCTGATTTTTTAAATTTGATTTACATATACTTAAATGGCTCTGATTAATTAGTCTGACAAATTTATCGAAAATGTTGTGCTCTACCCTTACCTCTAAATCATAATATGGTTCGGATATATATATAATATATATATATATATATATATATATATATATATATATATATAAATATAAATATATATATATATATATATATATATATATATATATATATATATATATATATATAGTATATATATATATATATATATATATATATATGATATATATATATATATCGAACCATATTATGATTTAGAGGTAAGTGAAACACAACATTTTCGATAAATTTGTCAGACTAATTAATCAGAGCCATTTAAGTATATGTAAATCAAATTTAAAAATCAGATCAAAAATGATCTAATAATGAATCTAACAAAGTCAAATGGCGATAACGCTGCATGACTCTAATACGGTTACAGATGAGTATATTCTGCGCGCATCTTACGCGCATAGACGAAGGGATAAGTGTTTGAAATTTACTGTCAATATAAGACTGATTGAAAATAGTTCTAACTGACGAGATAGTGTTTTTTTAATTTGTATCGTGCGCACGATATTCATGGCTTCATGCTGTCAAATTTGTTTGTGCTATTTATCTCGCATTGTCATTGGCGAAACCATTCCAAAGAGCAATTAAGGTGCTGTTGCCTTGTTGACTTATTCAATGATGAGATCATATCGTTAGTAGAGATGTCTCAAGCCATTATTCGAACGGCCCGCAAGCAGTGAATTTTGTTCTATGAATTCCGCAAAATAGAGCTATAGATCACCGTGAAATATTCGCCGAAGGATTTTCTGAAATCGTCCATTGAGCTTCAGACGATAGTCGATCCCTGCAGGATTCCATTCCACATGTGTTAGGTCACGCTGTTTGAAATGCCACCATTTATCTCAGATTTCTTCTCCGTCTGTCACGCTGCTGGAACAGGCGTTTCCTTCTGTCTATCAGTGTGATGCAAATGGTGATGACAAAGCGTCTCGATAATAACGGTGTCTTCTCTTTGTGGCGGAATCTCGCTGGTTTTCCACGCGGCTAAGACTATGTGACAACATGGATGCAGACGGAACGTGGTTCAGGAAGTGGGCAATTATCGAAAACTTATATGGGTACGATGAGTGTACGCAGGGATTGACGTAGGATTCACGTGACTTCCAGATGATCTGCATGTATATCTATGCATATGCATGTATCGTGATATCGGTACTGCCAGCTGGATCAAACATATTTCCCTCCGGATCTGACAAATTTGCCGCGAGCTGACACGACTGCGATTAAGAAGCCGCTAGCTGGACGCCGCAAGTCATCATTCTGGCTGGTTGCTCGCCGTATCCTTTCTGCGGGATACTGGCAAATCAGCTGTCAGGCTGTCAATACTGGCCCATTGCCGCTCTGCGCAGCTCCATGGCTGTCGAGCAGTGAAGTAGAATTGAGTGTCCCTGATTTATATCGTGCGCTGCTACATGATGAGCGTTCTACCTAAACTTGAAGTCTGTGATAACAAGTGCATAATGTACTGTAGCAAATTTACTCTGAAAATCGGCATTATAAGACATCGCTATATATTTGCGTTAATATCAATGGATTAATTTTAAAAATCAATAATTTTAATATTTAAATCGAGACTGTGAAATGTTCCCGATCGATTAATTGCAAACATTTGAAATCAATCGTGGAATGACAATTATTAACGTTCAAGGCCTATATTTTCTTGACGCTCCAGATTTTCTGGTCAGACATTATACCCAGTATTGAAAACACGGGCGTATGATCCTACGTCAAAAAGACTAAAGTCTTGTTAATAGAAGATGGGGCTTTGAAATAATTCGATTAATTTTCATGGATTTTCGATGCCAACGAATGCGATACCCACAGTTATACATGCGAAGATTTTCAATCGGAGACTAGTCGTTTAATAATCTCACGCAGGATCCTACTGATAGTCCCGCCCCTACCGATGATTAAACATATATGAGATTAGAATATTTTCCTCTTTAACATTTCGGTGGTTATCAACGACTATGAAAGCATAGCTTGTTAGCAAACAATTACGAGCAGCAATAGAAAATCAGTCTGCTATATATGAAATTTGTTAAAAATACGTTGATTTCTGTTCATTACAATACTGAAAATGTTGCTATTAGGAAGGAACTGTTATTTTTATTAGACCAAAATTCAGTTTGTTATTTTATTTTTGGTCCCATGACCATTATCCATTATCAGCCTGTACAAGACAGCTCGAGGATTATCGCTGAAATCGATCAATCAAAACAAAGAAAATGTGCATGTATGTAATATCGTTCCCGCCGTAACTTGTGATACGTTCACAAAGGGAGGTATCATGTTGATAAATTCATTGGCCTATAGCATTACGGTGAATGGCAAATCCATAGGCATAACAGTACCATTTTAATATAGGCCAAAATGTCAGACTGCTCAAGTTGATTATAATGCATGGTAATGCGATGTCATCTGTTTAATAAAATATTTCAGAATATCATATGTACTTTAATAGTACGGAATCAATTCACATGCTATAAATAAATGGGGTTTGTTATAAAACCGCCGTACTATGTGACTATGCCTGCTTCAAAATTCCAAGTATTTTTAATCAAGTACTTATAATAATCGCGTATACAAATTCACGAGACATATCTGACTCTTTGAAAACATGAAAGAGAAAATCGGAATCATCCGCCGATGATATTGGACCAGATCTGAACCATATCTTAGGACCTAATTGCTATTTTCAATGTTTGAAGATCAAAATATAAAAGGCGAACTGTTGATGAGAACATTTGCACACAGCACCTTTGAAAACATATTTTATTCGTCTTAAACACTGGCCAGACTTAGCAGTTATAACATTTTGATTGTTGGCCTGCTTGTATTCTCCCCAGTGCAAATGCTGATCATTTTGCATGGTAAGTGAGATAATTTCTATGCGAATCTCTATGGGAATGGACAGCTGGTGTGGCCTATTTAGCACAGAACAAGTAGCCATGAAGAGAAGTGACGATAGTTCCGTAGGAAGGGCAGGCATTTGAAGATGAAGACAAGTTTGAAAACGGCGAAGAACGGCTGAGCAGTAATGATTCGATCAGGACCTGTTACCCTTTGTCCTCTACCCCATGCGGAGGATATGCAAGAAGTCGGCCCATAACTCTGTAGTCCTCTGAACAAGGCATGAAATGAGTGTGCAGAGTGAAGATAGAAGTTTTGGTAATAATTATAATGTTTATAGAGATGACCGTATTTATCAATGGATCAGAAAAAAAAAGTCAGGTAATTGGGTTCAGTTGCAATTTCAACTGGATTCAATTCCAAAATAGATTACTACAACAAAATTTGGGGTTTTGAGAATATATAGGCGAAAGTGCCGGTGAGGTGAGCCTTGAGAACTCATGTGTTTGTCTCGGTGTACTTTGATGATGATTTTCTGCCAATGCCGAAGAAGAATTGTGTCTTGTTTACCATGAAGTAAAAATGCATTTATATGGTGACTGCAATCAGCACCCATAGGCGATTTTATTGCTTGACGTGTGATAATGAAAGCATCCTACTTCCGATAATTGAGAGAAATGAGACGCCCAATTTCATATTTAACAAGGTTGCTGATTTAGGACTTCGTCAAATAAACCATGTGAAAAATCAACAGAACTGTTAGCCCCAGACTTTCTGTTGACAAACATCGTCGACTCTTCTGTGTTAGTGAGTCATTGACTCAATATGGAGAAATGAAGTATTTCACGCAGCAATGTAGAGGTATTCTCTTTTTGTACAGAGGAAATGGAGACGCCTGATTGCGAACTCGACTGTAAATCAGCAAATTATGCTAACATAAGATGCAAACTAAACTCAATTGATTGGCAAGCAGTATTTAGGAATGAAGATAATCACTTTCACTTTTTTAGGCATATTTTTTTTTAAAAAAAAACTTCCAATGCCTCGACACTGAAGAAGTCTGTAAGTAGCTTGAACTGGAGATGGGCCTATCTGTCGAAGATAGGCTCATGAGATGGAATCCAAGGGAATTTAGCTCACGTTTACTAGCGAAAATTTGAAAAAGTGTTTCAAGGTTTTGTTTTATTTTAATAAGTGATCAAAATGAAGTGTTCATTTTAAATTCTCCTAGTTTCTGGAATCACATGAAGATAATGTTGAAAGTGCACAGCTGAAGTGTTCTACACTAAGTTGATGTGCAGTTATCACGGAAGAAGTACCAGTTCTAAAAGACGTAGACGAAGAGTATTCTCAAGGAACCAGTTCAATTTCAATAAACAAATTAAAACCCAAAGCCATGCTAGCGCATAGACACAAGACACAACAGTTGATATTTAAACTATTTAGTACGTTTGTATTGAACTATTTAATATGATGTGCATTGGAGGTATAGTCAAGGTGAACGGAAATTAATTGTGCACAAACTCTTTAATTGCATTGATACCAAATTAAAATCAGACAATCTTCCATCCGTATGTATTTGGTTGCACTGTGAAGTAATGTACAGAGCAATACTGATTTATTAACCGAAATTTTTCGAAGGCATACACAGCCACGCGAAGTAGATCTCGTGATCGGCAATACTTTAGTTCTATCTGAATATTCGGTATTTTATGTAAACGTCAGTCAAATCTATGTGGAGCATTCAAGTGATCCCTTTTGGAGGGGTTTTGAGGAGAAGTATCAGAATTTGTATTAATATTGTTGAAGAGAGGTTATGGAAACGTGACGTCAACGATTTTGCATCAGGTAATCT
>JASCZW010014795.1:0-22099 GCA_034211315.2 Aedes japonicus
GCGTTTCAGTTGCGTGACACTATAAATCACAATTAAGCAATCAACAATACACTGATTCAAATGACAATTGGAATGAATCGGCAATCTTTTCATCGAAAAGAATTATTTCGAAATATCAATTTTGAAACTGGTCCGTCACTTTCATAAATAACAATTTCTGACGATTTACAAGTTTCATAAGTGATGTATAACGCTGTATGTTCATCTAACACCTCTACTTGATAGTTTTAATGACGTCGAATCTAAAATCCCAGAATTGAATATTCTCCATTCCAACTCCATGTCTTTCAACGAGGCATTCATTCGCTCTTGTGCTCATTTGTAATACAATGACCGACTTTAAAAGTTCGATTAAACTTCATCTGGTTGAAAATGCTGCTATCTGGGTTCAATTTTATTAAACACTAAAACTTGCAAAACTCTGGTCAACCGTTGACTATCTCCGACTTGATTAACACCAGACCTTCTGCGGTATAGAAGCTTGCTGAACTTCTTTTCTGATCTTCCCTAAACTGCTAGGACTGCTGACTTTTTCAAATTTTTGAAGCTTCCTAGTATGCTGGTGCTATATTAAATTTGCAGAAAAAACGCTATTTATTCATTTATAATTTGATGAAGCTTTATAAGCACACCGTAAATTTTCCTGTTTCCGTTTAAATTGAAAATTTCACTGACAGAACACCTAAGCGGCAGGCATTCCAGGCTTTATCTGCCACTGCGAAACTGCAGCAGTCTTTGCTGATGGATCGCGGTTGCTGAACTTCAGAAATTTCCGGTGTCTGAAATTCTAATTGCATAATTTCAGGAATATGAAAAACTGCTGGAACACGCAAAAAAACTATTTGATTATGGAAGCATTACCTAAAACCATTTCTAAAACAATATTTCAATATAAAAACGTGGCTCTGAAAACTTATTTGATCATGCTGCTGACTTTTGACTTATCGAAACTTGTGCTATAAACATTGACTTGCAAATTTTGACTTTCAGCTTTCTTCATTTCTTAAGTTTGCAAACACATAAGACGCACCATTTCTGCAACAACACCAGCTGCATATTGACTCATGAAGTTACCAGTTTTGAAACTTTTAAACTATTATGGCTTGCTGAATTTTCTTGCTAAGATATTTTGAAGTTTTCCACGGTTGATGATTTCAAAAATTGCAAATATGTAGAATCTTTTTTATCAGACTGCGTGGTTTACCAGCAATGCTTTCAACAGAGATATTTCTGGATAATTAGAGTCACTGGTGATATTTTACAGTTTTTGTTTTTTTTTCAAAAATATTTAGTATTTTGAAGAAATATCCTAGATATATAAGATATTAGTAAAATCCAAAAAATGCTAATAGGAAAGAATTATATCAAGAACTATTCCCCAAACTTTTAAACAATAACGGTTTGGAATTCGAATAATCACTTCCATAATAGTTGTTTATAAATTATTATAATTTTCATTATTCATATATTTCTTTTTCACTATTATATATTATTGCTCTCTTTAATAAGGATGATTGAAAACCAAATTTAATATTCTGCTAATCTGACGTTATTTTTCTCAAATTAATCACCGTAACATGCTCAACAAAGTTCAATTCTAAAATCTCATGGACATGAAATCCTTTAATCAACCCATTAAGATGTTTCAGTAAAAATCAACTGGCAAACGTTTAGCCATCTGATTCCTCGAACTTGATTTGCTGCTCTCTGATCAATTATCCCAACTAAGTGCACATTTCCATAAGCCAAATCATTCAATTACGCGCAGCCAAATTAATGATGTTGCAATATTTGCCGAGACAGGCTTCCGACCAGCGGTTGACGAACTAATAAATTATCCCATTCAGGAAGAACCGACTAAAGCCTCCTGGGGGTGGGGGATGGAGGAAGCAAAATCAACTCGGCGAATTATCACACCGTCGCACTTAATCTAGCGAACTGCTACGACCGTCACGGTTCCGTGTCCATTCCGTATGCCGGCTTCCAGGGGCAAACTTCTGGCTACGATCCGGCCGATTTCGTAAATTTCCCTGCGGCCGTACCTGCCGCGATTCACGCCGGGAAGCTTGTCCTCAGCCCCAACATCGGTAATATCCTCCCATGTATTGGCTTCAGCTTCCCTCCCGGACAAACTTCTCGCCTACCTCGGCAGCGGCGGCGACTGGTGCCTGCGGCAGAGATAACCGTCGCGTCCCGGTACAACCATCGGGAGAAACAACAGCCAACCGCACTTTGTTGGTTGTTTCTCCAGCCAGAGTTGATCTCGACTATCCATCGGAGTCTGCTGTCGTCGTCGGTATGTTTGTGCGTGAACGCTGAGACGGAGCAACGCTTAAGGACACCTCCTTCGGATGTTTCGCTGCATGATTCTGGTTGCAGGTGGCGCTGGTCGTCGTTTCAATGAGGATATGTCCTCTATTGGCTCTCAATCCCTATGCCGGACGGCAACAACGTATGATGGTAGGAAAGCGCATCGATATGAGCTGAACAGCTTTTACGATGCATAATGTCCTGTTTCTTCTGCCTCCGTGAGCAGACCTCCGGGTGGAAAAGTCAAGCGAAAGACTTGTGCTGGCGTTAATTACATGCTACTTGCTGCTTCACTGTCGGAGCGCTTGCAGGGTTCAGAAAAAAATGAATAGAAGCAAAGGTTGGGGGCAAGAGGACGAGACATTGGCATCATCAGTGGCTCCATTTGAGTCCGCACGCCTGCTGCATGTGGTGTCTTCTTGTTTTTTTGCTATCATACGCTTCTGCTGGCTAAATGGGCAAGCTTTGCGGAGGATGGATTTTCTGGAAAAGCTGAGCCCAATGCAGAAGGGAAACAAATTCCATTGCGTAGGAGGAGGAGCGTATGGTTCTTGGTGGATTTGAGTCGGCAACAATGGGCAAACGTATGGTTCAGCTTTGTCGGAAGAACTACGATTGCCTCTCGTTACGGGAAATGGCCAGCTGTTAGCTTTGCTGTGAATATCCCGAAATCTTGTTTCTTTTGTTCACTGGAGAAAAAATCAATTCCGTTGTGTTCGTATTCCACCATGGACACACATTGGAGTCGAGTTCCGCATTTTCCAATTCATTACAGAAGATAGAATGTTTCACCATGGCCAGCATTCGATCCAGTACTCCCGCATTGGCAGTTTCAGGTCCCAGTAAGATGGTATGAGAGGATGCTGCGACTGACGACTGCGGCCATTCCGCCTCTGCTGGTTAGATGCAAATTTTGCACTTTTCACTGACGTGTCAAAGTCCTTCACTCGGTCAAGAGGCGGTCGTTGGTGTGAGCTAGAATGATACTATAAATATTTGCGTGATGTCCAATAGTCGACTCACGAAAACCCTCTAGCTCGGTTGCCTGAGGGGACCTACATGGAGTTGGTTCTCGTGTCGAATACCGACATGAGTTGTTTTTAATTAATTTTTGAACTGAAGTTGTTCCCCAACATGAAATGGATTGATATGCTTTGAAATCATCTCAACTACATGAAATTCAACGAATTTCGATTAATTTCTCAAGTTTAATTCCGTGTGTCAAAATATGATCTAGGCAGATGTGACCGTTGGTAAAACTAATCAACCCACATCAGCCATGTGGCTAGTTAAAAAGCTGATTAATTCCTGATCTCCGTAATTGACGGTTGGTTTCGGTTGAACTTGTCTGCAATCAGCTTTCCAAAACAAAAATTATCTACGGCTTAACATGATTTCGTCAGATAAATTCAGACCCTCGTCTGAGATAAGCCAAACCCTTATTTACTATTCCATCCTCAATTAACCTTTTTCATTTCAATGGCGTTCTCGTTCATAAACAGATTCAACGGGAATGAAAACGGAAAAATCAGAATCGAATGAAAACAAATTATTAAACACCATCCTAATATATATGAAAACATGATTTTTTTTGCAATTATTTGGTATAAAAAATAATTGACTCAAGGATTGGATTTGGATTGGATTACGATTGGATTTTTGTTGAATTTCGATTGGATTTCGATAAGATTACGATTCGGTCTTGATTGGATTTGAAACGATTTGGATTGTAGATTGAAGGATTTCGGTTGATATTTCGATTGAATTTTGATTTGATTTTGATTCGATCTCGCATTGTGAATTCGATTGGAGTTGGATTTGATTTCGATTAATTCTCTAATTAGATTTAGGATTGAGATTTTCGACTGTGATTTTGATTCGGATTGTATTTAAGGATTTGATTTGGATGTCGATTGAATTTGGATTGGATTTTCAGTTTGAATTTCAGTTGGACTTTGATTGGATTGATTGATTTTGGATTGATTTCTGGTTGATTTGGATTGGATTTTGGTTGAACTTTCGATTTGATTTTGATTGTATTTCTGATTGAAGTTCGATTGGTTTGATTGATTTCGATCGATCTCGGATGGAATTTCGATTGGAGTTCGATTTGATCTGGATTAGAATTTGGATTTGATTATGATTGGATTTTGAACCGAAATTCGTTTGAATTTTGATTGAATTTCGACTGGATTTCGATTGGGTTTGTTTTCGGATTGGGTTTGATTTGAGTTGAATTTTGATTGGATTTGGATTAGAATTTCGATTGGACTTCGATTGGATTTGAGATTGGATTTATATTGAATTTTGGATTGGATCTCGATTCTGAATTTTGATTGCGATATTCGATTCAGATTTCAGATTGAATTTCGATTGAATTGCCGTTGATTTCGATTGGTTTTCTATTGGATCTGGATTGGATTGTAGATTGGGCTATAGATTGCATCTACGATTGAATTTGGATTGAATTTCAATTTGATTTCGATTGAATTTTGATTGGATTTAATATGGATTTCGATTGATTTTGATTGGATTTGAATTGGATTTCGATTGGATTGGATTTGGTATTGGATTGGATATTGATAGATTTGGATCTGGATTCGGATTGGACTTAAATTGGATTTCGATTGGATTTGAATTAGATTTCGATATGGATTTCGATTGATATTGATTCGATGAATTTCGGTTGGATTTTGATTGAATCTCGATTGGATTTTGAGTAGATTTTGATTGTATTATGTTTCGATTTCCATTTGGTTTTTGATTCGGGTTGGATCTGGATTGGTTTTTGGTTGAATTTTGATTGTATTTCGATTGGTTTGATGAGTTTCGATTGATTTGATTTGGATTTCGATTGGATTTCGATTTGGATTTCGATTTGTATTTCGATTGGATTGATTTGGATTTCGATTTGATCTGATAGGTTTGAGTTTGATGTTTGAATTGAATTTCGTTGTTGAGATCTGATAGTTTCGATTGGATTTCAGATGATTTCGATTAGATTCGATTGAATTCAGGATTTCGATTGGAATTCGATTAGATTTCAGATTAGATTTGGATTGGATTTTCGATGTGGATTTGGATTAGTTGAATTGAATTATAGATTTGATTCGAATTATTTCGATTGGATGTCGATTGATTTGATGGTTCGATTGGATTTGAATTGAGTTTCAGTTGAGTTTCGAATGGATTTCGATTTAATTCCAGATGAATTTTGATAGATTTCGATTAGATTTTCTTTGGGTTTCGATTGAATTTCTATTGAATTTCGATTGAATTTCAATTGGATTTCAATAGGTTTTGGATTGGACTTGGATTGCACTTCGATTGGATGTCGATTGAATTTCTCCTGTATTTGGGAGGGATTTATACTGGATTTCGATTTGATTTTGATTGGTTTTCAATGAGATTTTGATTGGAATTTGAATTTGAATGAAGATGAATTTAGTTTAGATTTTGATTGGATTTGGATTGGATTTTGATTAAAATTTGGTTGGATTTTGTTTGGATTTCGGTTTGATTTTAGGTTTGGATTGGACCTAAATTGAGTTTCGGTTGAATTTCGATTGAATTTCGATCTCATTTAGATTGAAGGTTTGGATTGGATTTGGATTGTATTTCGATTGAGATGTGAATGGATTTCAATTGAATTTCAGATGGACTTTGTGATTGATTTCGATTATGATTTCAATTGATTTGATTGAAATCGATTGGATTTCAGATTGATTTCGAATTGGATTCTTGATTGGATTTAAATTGAATTTCGGTTGGATTGGATTCGATTAGATTAGATATTGATTGGATTTCGATTTATATTCGATTGGATTTGGATTGGATGTTGATTTGGATTTTGGATTGGATTTGGTTGATATCGATTGATTGATTTCAGATGGAATTTCTGATTAGGTTTTGATTGGATTTTGATATGGAATTTCGATTGATATTTCAATTGGATTTGAATTGGATTTCGATTGGATTCGATATGCTGATTTCGATTGAATTTTGATTGGATTTTGATTGAATTTCGTAGTTGGATTGTCGATTGAATTTCAGTTATGGTTCTAATTTGACGATTTGGATGGATTTGGAATGCAATCCTTTTTTATTTCTGATTGAGATTTCTATTAGATTTGGATTGAGTTGGTTGATTGTATTCTATTTGATTGGATATCGTTTTTATTTGAATTGGATTTGGATTTGGATTGGATTTCAAATGAATTTCAATTGGTTTTAGATTCCTGTTTCGACTGGATTTGGATTGGATTTCGATTAAATTTGGATAGGATTTCAATTATATAAGGGTTGGATTTTGATTGTTTGTGGATTGGATTTGGATAGGATTAAGATTGAATTTCGATTAAGTTACGCTTCGATTTTGATTTGATTTCGATTGGGTTCGGGTTGGATTTTGATTGGATTTCGATTGAGTTTCGGTTGGATTTCAGATGAACTTCGATTGGATTTCGATTAGATTTCAATTAGATTTCGATTGGATTTCGATTGGATTTTGACTGGATTTCGATTTGATCTAAGTTTTAAGTTGGATTTCAGGTTGAGTTTTGGATGGATTTTAATTGGATTTCCTTTGTATTTTGGTTGAATTTCGGTTGGACATCGATTTCTATTTCGATTGGATAACGATTGGATTTTAGTTGGGTTTGGGTTGGATTTGGATTCAATTTTGATTAGATTTGGATTGGATTTTGATTGGATGTTAATTGAATTCGATTGGATTTTGATTGGATTTCGATTCGATTTAGATTGGTTCTCAATTTTTATTTCGATTGTATATCGATTGGATTTTGATTAAACTTCGGTGAGATTTCTGGTGAGATTTGGATTGGATTTCGATTTGATTTTGGGTTTGAGTTGGATTTGGATTGGATTTTGATATGATTTGGATTTGATTTCAATTGGATTTTAATTGGGTTTCGACTGAATTACGCTTGAATTTGGATTGTATTTTGACTTCAGTTCTGGTTTCGGTGGTGTCATCGATTTCTACTTCGATGAGGTATTGATTGGTTCGATTGAGTTCTCGATATGGTTGCAATTGAGTCACCAGTTGGATCTCGTTTGAATTTCTACGAAATTTGGATGGGATTGAATTTGGATTAAATTTGAACATCAAGATCTAAAGTCAAGAATAGTTTGCAGTATCGTAGATGTTCGGAAAATACTATTATGCGAGCTTTGTTTGTGCAATGATCTCGAATGAAACATTTCCATCTCCTCAGTGCAAGTACAATGCATGTTAAAGTACACAATGCTGCAGAATACTGTAATAAGTCTAAGACGGTGTTAAGTTTTTTTCCTTGTAATTTTTGCATCTTGAAAGCAATTACGGTCATAACCTCTAACCCTCGGATTCACTCTAACCCTTCTTTTGTATACCATGTTGACCATGTCAACATCGAAATCTGAACTCCAGGATAGTTTGGGTCCTCTGTAACTCTCAAAGACGAATTTTTGGCAGCAATTTTTAATCTTGGGTCAAATATGACCCATCCGTATTGAAGTCGGATAAACACAGTATCGGAAGGTCTCAAGAAGTTATAAAGCCTGCGATAACATGTAGTCGTTTGCAATTAAAAACACTTTAAGAAACTTTTTGTATACCTTCTGAACAACTTTTTCCGGAAACTAGAATTTTAACTCTTATCAGAATCGCGAAGAGATGTTAATCATCGTCCTATGATTGCTCCGTAATATTTGCTGCAAGTTGGCCTAAAGTTGATTCACTAAATCGTTTTTCACTGACGGATCTTTGATAGAGAGTCAGCAGGCTTCTGGAATATTTAATGAAATTTATAGCGCCAGCCGTAAACTTCAAGCTCCTTGTTCCGTATTTGTTGCCGAATTAGCGGCAATACACTTAACGCTAGAAATTGTTGCCTCATTAACACCGGATCAGTACTTCATTTTCACGGATAGTCTCAGTTCTATAGAAGCTATTCGCTCATTGAGGCCGGTAAAGCACTCCTCGTATTTTCCTCATGAAAATACGGAGCTTCTAAGTGCTTTATCTTAACGTTATTTTATCATCACCTTTGTATGGGTCCCATCTCATTGCTCAATTCAGGCAATGAGAAAGCGGACTCGCTTTGAACAAAGCGTGGGTCGATATTCAAATCGCCTTCAACGATTTTTTCCTATTTTTCGTCAACAGTCACTCGTCAGCTGGCAGTATAAATGGAGTAAAGGAGATTTGGGGCGATGTCAACATTCTATAATACAAAAGGTGTCGAAGAAATCTTGGTTTAGGGGGATGGATGTGGGTCGGAGACTTCATTCGTGTCATGTCTCGCCTCATGTCCAATCATTGTTCTTCGAACGACTCATTTATACCGCGGTGGAGCTGAGGCGACAGCAATCTCTGAATGTGGATAAGGCTATCAAGACGCAGATCACGTTGTTTGGTCATGTGCTGAACATCGAGAGTCAGAATCGAGGCTTTATGATTCCACTTCGGGCTCGAGGTGAACAACCCGATGTGCCAATTCGAGATATTTTGGCTGTCATGATTTGGAGTATATGCCAACTCATTTATGTGTTTTTCACTAACATTAGCTTTAGATTGTAGTTAGTTTAACCTGTATATTTATTTTAAGTTTTTTATCTGTGTATGTGTGCATTTATTTTCTTTTCAAAAATGTTCAAGTCAATAAGAAACCATAAATTGTATAGTTATAAGTGTTTCAATAACCTAGAATTTAAATTCAATGTGTTATGTAGCTCATACTTTAAATTCCCAACCTCTTTCTATCAGTAATTTGTAATTCTATTAACCTCGAGACGGCCGCGAGTAATCGGCTCTTTCCTCCTAACTTTAGTTTTAAGATAAATGATGTATAAAAACTTGAAAATTTTGCTCTGTAAAGTTGATTCGATTGAGCCTGTACAAATAAATGATTAATATAAAAAAATAATCAAGAGATATAACAAGTTGAACATGTTTAATTTTTGCATGCTCTCTAGCACAACGTAGCGGTAAAATTCTAAATAAGTTGGTCCATCTCTTGAATGCCCTTGACCTTTCGAACAACTTTGCAAATATTAAGGGTCTCGAGATAAACCATCATGAGTGTACCTATATTCTTCCCACTTATCTCCACACTTATTCACTCCGGTCCTATTTTGTGTAGTGGGCATGGGGCTCTTGCTTGCTCTTGCTCTTGTTTACTATGTTAAAATTGACCAATTTTAAACAATCTAAATAAAAAACCCGCATGCGTTTTCGAGTAATAATATCACTTGAGGTGTCGCATGGTATGCATTGGTCCAGATCAAAGATCCGGATGTGGCCAGTTCTTCTGGGTACTCAGTAGGACTACCATTGATAATTCAATGGGACCATACTACCTTCAATTTGGCGGTTATTCCGTCCAATTCGGTCTATCGGTTTCCGAGAAGTGTGAGCTTATTCATTTCTACACTACAAACAGAAACACACACACGCACACAGATACACACGCAAGAGAAATAAAACCGAACATTGTATCTTTTTGGTAGATGCAACATGTGGCATGGTTGAATTTATTTTTGATGCTTACAAAGCATAACATAAAAACATCTAATCCACCAAACTGTCCAGAACTTCACCCAATAGAGAAGTACTGGGCTCTAGTTAGACGGATACTCGTCGAAACTTAGAAGAAAGCAAATGGTATCGATGATTTTGAGCGAAGAGAATCGCCACGGCGGGTGTACCACAGAAAGTTCGAGCATTTTGCAGAAAGAACTATTAACACCTCAAGCAACTGTTTCTAATGTAGATATAAATCTATCATTGTGAAATAAACAATCGGTTTTGTTGAAATATGTGTACATTTTTTTGTTACTATTATTTTGATGCCCGAAATTTAACGTAAACAGGCTTTATATTGCTAACAGCGTAGCAAGTCTTCAGCTAGTTTGATAATTCATAGTGATTTTTGAAACTCATCTACTATTCAAAACTGCTTAATTCCATCAACCCCATTGATCTCTACAGAATGACAAAAGGCGAATCCTATCAAATCACACCAATAGGGCATTTTTGCTCTTGACCAGTTCAACCGATGTTATCTTGACTCTCGGCAGCAGAGAGCACGTCCCATTCAACACTCAGCAGCCACCCATTTGCCGTTCGCCGAAGCCAAGCGGAGGAATGACCTTCCTGCAGCTGCACCACCTCCGGCACGGGAAAAACTGTCACCACGGAACGGACCTGAATAATCCCGTTCCCGTTGCACAGCTAGCAACAGTTCCAGCAGCAGAGGTTGTTGTTGTTGTCGTCGGATGAGGGCGCCACATCGTTTGCAGTCCGTAAATATACGACATCAACCCGGGCTCGGAATGAAATGTCACCGGAACGTGTTCTGCTGGATTGCTTCGAAGCCACAGCCTTTGGTGAATGACTCAGGCGGATGCAGAGTCCAGATGAAGATATGCTTTATTGAAGCGAACACTGGCCGGGGATGACCCACATGACGACGACGTGGGCCGAATTCTGATTTCGATGTTTTACGAGCGACGGAGAGGGTGGCTCGGACAAATTTTAAAGGCTTCCAGTTTAATCGCATTTTCAATTCATCTAAATTTTTTCCAAACCCCAGAAAAATCGACCCACTCTAAGGAAATTTATTCGTGCCGAGGGCTATTGTTTTAGTCGTTGTTTGCATCCCAGGGGAGTCCTTCTGTTTACTGGTGGCATTCCGCAGTTCGCACCATAATTGATGAGTTTTGGTGTGTTTTCCTTCTCCCCATCCAATTCGGGTTTGGAATCGCACACGAAAGATTTAATTCGGAATTGGAACCGTTTTAGGAGGGTTTCCTCCTCCCCCAGGCGTGGAGGATGTGTCGCGTTGTACAAAGCGAAAATTAATTTCCAATTGACTTTCGAATAACAGCATCATCATCAACGCAATGGCATCGACTCCGCCGACAGTCTTTCATCGCCTTGGAAGGGTCCTTATGACTATTTGATTACATTCAATTTGGAAACGTAAGCCGAGTCTTCGCGCGATCGTGGGAGTTCGGATGAAAGCTGGAAGAATTCAAATTATTCATAGGTAGAAACGAAAGTCGGCGAGGAAGAGGCAGCCAAATTCGATTCGGTGAAATCGAGCGTGCTTTTGTGCCTTCGGTGAGACCGAAAAGACACCGGGTGGAAATTCGAGAGACATAAATTTTCCTCGGCGGATGAAATTGCCCCCGGGGCTTACGGAGGCGGCGTGGCGGGTGGTGTAATGGAAAAGCTGTCCTCTGAATGAGCAACAATAAAATTATGGGAAAAGCGAAGGGGGGAGACGGCATTTGCTATCTGCCTGACGTGGGTTTCCTAGTTCGCGTGAATTGAGAGTGTTTTCATGCTTCAGTTTGTATTAGAAACACGAAGTGGAATTTGCTTGGAGTTCAAAGCCCTCTCAAGGGTTGCTGGGAAATTGAGTTGAAGCTGACAGATGTGATGAGTTTGAAGAAAAAGGACGTTGGGGTGGTACGAGCTGTTAACGTAGAACTATTAATTGTATGTTAGTTAAGTATGATGGTTTTCATGTCCATTATAAACATGGCAGGCAACATGATTCCCGTTGTTAATATTCCAGGAACTTATTTCATTTCGTATGTTTCAATCATTCCTTTTTAAAATATTGATTCCATATTAACTCTTTGATGAAAGCTTTTTGTGTTCATAAAAAGGGCTGTTGTCCTAAAAAAAAACTGGAAAAGTTCTAAAAGTTAAAAAAAATAGTGGTTTGTTGGTCTGTAGATTTCAAATGAAAGTATGTAAAAATATGCAATAATAACCCCTTATCTCTTATGATCGCCCTGAAAACAGTGGTGTTATACGGAATTGGAAACCACTACAATATGTTTAGTTTAAATATAGTACGTATATTAAATATTGCAGGAAAATAAGAATAAAATTCAATATAATAGCAAAATAACGACAAGTCCATATAATAGAAAGTTTTAGAACAAGTACTACAATTTTATCATACTTAATACTATAAAATTCAAAATTTGTAACTAGTAATCTAACCGAGTAAAAATTAGTTTATAAACACAGGGGGAGTTATGGAAAGTAATCAAATTTCAACCACTAAGAGCATCTTAAGAGGTGGTCTATTTATAGTTCAAATGTGTGTTTGTGTAAAAAGAGAGAAAGCTATACGATTAAAAGAAAACTGAATTGTGGATAGGTTTGAACATAAAAGTGGTACATTATGTCTGTATAAGTAATGGTGTACAGATAATTAGAAGGAATAAAAAGTAGAGCACACCTGAGAACTAGCCAAATATAATTCAAAAATACGTGCAAAAGAGCAAGCGATGGATTTGCCACACGCGCAAAAGCCTTCTAAGTATAGAAAGAATGACAGCGAGATTGGATGTGTGTTTCTTTTTTTTTTCATGCCACTAGGAGTTTAAAAATCTTCTGAAGACTGGTCTGTTGTGTGGTTCATGCTCATGTCAGTGTATTACAGATTTGGTGCTGTGTTGGATTCACTTGCGTGCCTACACACTAACATCGCTCTTCTAGGTTCCCTTTCTCTTGAATTCCCCGCCGGCACCACCTTACGGTATTACTTCGAAGGAGAGTGTTATGTGCTATGTGCACCACTTCATGATGATCCCTTTGGCTTCTATTAGTAGCTAGTTTCTTCTTTTCCTATTTGCCTTTCGGCGTTCGGCTTTGAAGTCACTTAGCTTTCAGATCATGCCTCGTGTCACCATGCCAAGCTTTTTGTCTTACTTTGTGTCACCATTTAGCGACCCGTCATGTTAGTAGTTATCCTTTCATCGTTCAACCATCGCCATTTAGCAACTAAACATGAAGCCAGTAGGCTCCAAGCTTTGTCGCACTCAATTCAGGTAGCCTCGCCGGTGGATCAGCCCTTCTCCGATGGAGAATTTACCAGTGAAGGAACTTCTCCTGAAGCCGACCTTGAGTCATTAAGCCCTCCCGCTTTTTTGCACTCTAATCGGATAGTCCTCGGTAGCGGATTTACCCTACTCCGACGAAAAGATCCCCGGTGGTGGAAGTTGGTCTTGCAATTCTGGGTGCAGGTTAACTTCCAGTTCACTGGCGCCCGACAACCATTTGCCGGTGCTACTTCGCGATTTACTCAATCTAGTCCCCGGCGGTGGACCTAGTCTACTTCGACGGAAGCTTTCCCCATCGGTGGAGATTCTCCCGAAACCGATGCCTTATTTTCGGTGTGCCATGGTCCTACAATTCCAGTTGGACCTGTCTCTTTGTAGCGCTTCAAACGAAACTATGAAACCCAACGCGAGTTGTCTCATCGGTCGCGGCGATCTGACATGTCCGAACTTGTACAGGTACTTTTTGCAACAACCGTGACCTGACAGAAACTCAGTCATTTGAAAACTAACTTCTCCGTGGGGCCTATCTTCCCGCTTTCATCACATTCAGGGTAAGCCGGTGGGTTCACCATCCTTCCCCGGCGGTGGAACTTCTTCCGAAGCCGATTCTTCTGCTGGTGCTGCTCACTCCAGCGATTCCGGTGAACCCTGGCGTCCGGTTTGCTGGCACCCTGACGACCCGAAACTTGTGCTACGACGTGTTATACTCAACAAGTCTCCGACGGTGGGTCTACCCTACGCCAACAAAGAGTTCCCCAGCGCAAGAATTCCTCCAGAAATTATCAATCTTCATTCTATTTTATCCACTCTCATAGTGGGCCGAAGTTAGTCCGGAGATTCTGGGTAGGGTATGACATAGTGGTTGCTCGGCATTGACTTGTGGCTTAAGTCAGTGACGCTGGATCGTTTTTTTTTGTAGAGCCGTGAAAACCACTGCGACCAGTATTCCTCTTACTGTGGTATTTATTGTGGTATGACCCATTTGATTTAGCAGACCAGTTTACCCATCACATTTTGTTTCAGGTAGGTTTGACTTGCCTTATAAAGTCTATTATCTTACTGGGACTTAACTGCTAGACTTCATAGGGTTGTAGAAGCCCTTTTCCTAACATTCAAAACCGAGTCCTAAATAAAATACTACAATAACAGAGCAAATGTTTTGAAGTTTTGCTTTCTTGTTGGCAAAATTGGCATCGCGGGTTTTCAAGTATACCCATTTTTTCCAAGTGGTATCTACTAGGGCATTCGAGCACGACGTGCTTTGGTGTCTCCTCCAGGTTCACGCACTCCGGCCAAAGATAGTGAAGAAGCGTGACCAAACCGAATCAGATAATTCCGGAATCAGCCATACCCGAACAAGTGTTGCGTCAGATAGAAGTTCACCTCTCCAGGCTTCCTATTCACCCAAACTGACACATTTGAGATGAGCCGGTGGGTCCACCATCCTTTCCCCGCATCGTCTCACTCTTTCTGCCACATAGCCAACGACTCTGTTCTGATGATTGTCCTTGCATTTCTGGTATCCTTCCACTGATTCGACAACCTCGACCAGGGTGATGCAAATAGGCATCATGTCAGCGATACCGCATACTGCCTCCGGCTGAATTGTTCTGTAGGAGCTCATGACTCGCATGGTCATAAGTCGGAACACCCTGTTCAGCTTCCCACGATACGGTCAGTTTTTCAGCGCCACGACATAGGCTGGGGCTCCACACCTCCACATTGAAGTTGTCACACTCGTCAGAAGTCACCTTCTGCTGCTCGTCGAAGTGCGCATTGAAATTCAAGCGGTAATCAAACATCACCCCTAGGCACTTTAATGCACGCTTTGACGGAATCGCGTGTCCCCCGACGTTGATGTCAACCCGCTGAACTGCTTTGCGGTTGCTAACCACCACTACCCCCATCTTATGAACAGCCAGCTGCAGTTTTGCTCCAGTCATCTACGTTTCTATGGTGTCCATCGCTTCCACCGTCAGCATCTCGACCTCTTCCAGAGTCTCGTCCGTTATCGTTAGGACGACATAATCTGCAAATCCGACCATCTCAACTCCATGAGGCAACTTTAGCGTTAATACTCCATCGTACATTGCTTTCCACAGCGTTGGGTGGAGGATCAAGCCTTGTGGCACCCCCGCTCTGACCCTGATGGATTCCTGACCCAACTTCGTTTCGTATACCAGAACTCTGTTTTTGGAAGTAACCGCTTAGTACTCTGCACAGGCCACCAGGAACGCGCATTTTGTGCAGTGCTGTGACGATAGCCTCCCAGCTGGCGCTGTTTAAGCGTTTTTGTCGTCGATCGTCACTAGCATAGCATAGCATTTTCCGACCATACATAATCCTGGGTTGGCTTTTGTAGAGACAATGGAAGTGCCAGAAGAGCTGCCTTGGGTATGACAGGCTCTTCATCCATCAATCTCTTTGCACAACACCTGGCAAGGTCCTTATGATCAGCAAGGGATGGGAGGGAAGTGTCGTTTTTGACATCCTTCGTCACTACGGCACAAAAACGATTGCCTATCATTTTCTGCTTTGATGCTTTCTCTACGCTCTGCACTACTATCCGGATTGCATCCACCGCCGAGGCCCCTTTTCGGAATCCGAATTGTCTCTTCGAAAGGCCATGATCGCTTTCCATGCACTGCATCAGCCTGTTAAGGATGATCCTTCGAAGAAGCTTACCGAGGGTATCAAGCAACATATGGGTCTATAAGATGCAGGGTCTTCTTTTGGCTTCCCTGATTTCAGCAGTAACACCAGCTTCTGAACCTCTCATCTGTTTGGAAAGCAGCCTTCATCCAGGTTTTTTATTTTGTAGCGCCGTCTAAAAAGTGTCCGGAAACGCCAATATCGCGATTTTAAGTGCTACATTAGGGATCCCATCTGGACCGGGAGTTTTTTTCAACTTCAAACTCGCCGAAGCTAAAAGTAATTCTTCAATCGAGATCCGAGCAGCTGCGTCTTTAGCATCTTTGTATGGCGTAGGCGGCCTCAACGTTAGGTGGTGATGAGGAAAAAGGCCTTCCACGATCTTCTTCAATTCGTCCGGGCATATTTCAGCAGGTGTCGAAGGACGTTTAAACTACGGCACTACGATTCTATAAGCGTTGCACCAAGGGTTCACATCGATTCCTTGACACAACTGTTTAAATTTTATCTCTTTGAGGTCAGTGCGAGCTCCGCAAAATACGATTTTCCGTTCTTCTCTCTAAGCTTCAGCCCGTGCTCTCTGGAAACTTCTCCTTGCTCGATGGCATACAGCACGGAGGGTACTAAGATTCTCATTCCATCCGTAAGCTGGGCGCCGTCGGTTTCTGGGCTCCAGTTTACTTCGCCCAGTGAGGGAGAGGGGGAGGGGCGCCCAGCAAAGCAAACACTGCCAAAGACAGCGCGAATCAACCAAGGTGCATGCTCGGTCAAGAGGTGGACAGCAGATGCATCCATATATGCATCCGTTGGAAACTTCTCAGATTCTCGTACACTATTTGAACTCATTAGCAAGAAAAGGTTGGGAGTCAGTGGTTCAGTGATTCAGCTGTTTCTGAAGGAACGAATGTAGGTGACCTGGAAGTTATCATACGTTCTGCCTTTGCAAGTACTGTAGCGAAAGAGTCATCATCCAGCTTTCGCATTACCGGAATCTATTTCAGCCGGTAAACCATCTTTTCCCAATAGCCCCTCATGTGTGGAGCGGCAGGTGAGTTAGGTTTCCACTGTGTATTGGCATTTGTGAAGGTGCTGTCCAGATGAGTGTTTATCCTTATAATTTGTCGGAGTATATTATTATCTCCTTATTGCCTTCTTGCAGGCATCACTGAAAAGGCTGGCAACTGCCTCTAGATGGATGGTTCTTATAGTAAGGCATGTGGAAAGACAGAGCCATCGTTTCACTGCACTTCTTCCAACTTTCACTAAACATGGGCCAAAAATGTCTACGTCCACATATGTGAGAGAACTTACAGAGGGCTCCATTCGTATTCCCGGCAGCGGCCTCATTTTGGAGCAACGGGTACCGCTTTATGTACAAGGCGCAACTAGGCATGACCATATTTCCGATAGTAGTAGTCCAGCAGAAATTCTGTAATACGATGATGCTTAGGCAAGATGATGAATCTTAGGACATTGCCTGCCTGCGGGTCCTCCCTTAGCTCAGTCAGTAAAGGGGCAGCTACAAAGCAACACTATGCTGGAGGTGGCTGGGTTCGATTCCCGGTCTGGTTGAGGAATTTTTCGTTAAGGAAAATTTCTTGATTCCCTGTGCATAGGGTATGATTGTACTTGCCACACAGTCGTACTAATACAATAATGGTACCTGGCATCGAAAACTCTTAATCAATAACAGTGGAAGTGCATTTAGAAGACTATGTTGAGAGCAAGCAATAAGCGAATTGTGAAAGCAATAAGCTTGAAACACTAAGAAAGAAGAGGGACATAGCCTGCGTTTCTGTAGCCCGGCTAGCTACTCGTATTACCCGGTACACGTCTGCAAATAGAGAGCGCTTAACGGAGGTACATTCTTTTTCTCTATTTTCAAGATCGCTACTTCATCCGGAAAAACATCAGATTGTACAGTTAACCATTAAGTTCTTTCCGTTTTCTGTATTTCCGCACTTGTCAGTATCTGCAGACCTCGATGAATGCAGACTATTGATGAAATGGAGAATATGTGCTGTAGCACTCAGAAGTCACTAAAATTTTGAAAATTTGGTTGTCTAACCAGGTGATACTGCACACAAACGCCCCTCGCAATTCCTTGTAACTTTCATCGGTGTCTTCTTCCGAGGTCATCTGCGATATTGCATCAAAGTTGTACAGAATGTCAGGTCCTTGAAACCAACGACTGTCCACATTGCAAGCGGGCCCTTTCCCCCACTTTGTCACCTGGTCTGCTACATTGGCTTTAGATGAGTTGCATTGCCATTCATCAACTTCGTTGACCCTGAACGCGACAAACTGCCGGTCTCGTCGAACATTAGATTTAATCCACGTACAGACGGTCGATGCATCGCCTCATAAGTAGGTTGTGTGTATGTGCAATAAATGGTCCTCCTCTATGGTCTTCCGCAAGCGTGGAATCGAAAGTTCTTGCAGCAGTACCATCTACGTTTTTGACGAGCAACCCTTATCTGGTCATTGTTTTTTATGCAGAAGTATCCGACCACTATATAGGCTTGTTCGCTCACGTCTTCAAATACGTGAAGTTCGAGCAATTTGAAGCTCTCTGCGTTGTAGGTCGGACAGTAGCAATGAGGAATACGTAGCCCTTCAATCTTCTTGTGTACCAATCCATCCAACTTGTAGTGATCTCCATTGAAATTTTTCTGTCCCAGTCCGTGTCCGTATGCCATACCTCTTGGATGAGGATTACTAAGCCCAAAGGCTCAAAGATAATTATTACGAGATGAAGCACCTCTCGTTTTGTAGGAATCGCCGTACCGTCTGCTAGGTGGTGCACTTTACCACAGAACTTCAGAGAAAACGCGAAGACGTCCTCTTCTTGCAACCAAGCCATTCCCAAAGTTCGCTCAAACGTGACTTCCTTATCGGGTAGCATGGATTTCGATTGTTTCATATTCGCCTCGCCTAAATTGGCTATCACGCTTCTATCACATGACATTCGGACAATTGCGGACAAGGAATCCTGCACGCCTGGGCACCTCGATTACTTCCTTAGCTACCTCGATCGTATCTTCTGAAGTTTCGAAACTGTCTACGTACACAGAAGAAAATAATTAATTTTAACAAGCGCGTAAAGTTTCCCCTCGTCTGATTCCAAGCCAAAGGAGGCGTAAACAACGCAATTGGTTGTAGTCTTTGATGCACCCTACAACAATGTTTGCAATCTTTCATACAACAAGCTTGATTCAGGCGTTATCTGGCTAAAATTTACATAAAATATCCCATTATTTTCTGCCAAGGATAATACACAAGAGGATACAACCATAACTTACCGCAGATAAGGCAAAGTGCTCTTTTATGCGGTGGTAAATAGACAAAAGTGTGCGCCTGTGATGGGATTGCTTGGAGTGAGTGCATAACTCTCTCTTTTAAACGACCGCTCTCACGTGCTCTCATCTGTCTTTGCCCACGTGTTCTCGCCTGCGATCACTGCCGCGTACACTTGTGCGAAGACGCGCCAGTGCTCTTTATGTGATTTGCTGGTGCGATTGAAAGTGAAAACGTCGTCGGAGCTGTAGAAAAAGTCCGAAAAAAGAAAACAGGAAAAAACATTCCTTTTTGTTCCTTTGTCATGTAACGTCAAATGGAATTTGCAATCGCTGCTGTAAATTAGCAGAAGAGCCCATGCCAGTGAGCTCACTGGGGCGCACGCATCAGAGAATTTATCTGCATTCGCTTCTGTGAATTTGAGAGCGTTACGAGGCTGGCTAGCTCAGTGGTTATCCGTTCTGCTTACTGAGCAGATGGTCGGGAGTTCAATTCCAGGCCCGTCCCCTTCCTTGTCATTTGTCTTTTTCTATCACCACTAGATTTCTATCACCACTAGATTTAAAATAAAAAGCAGTTTACTGCGCTTCCTCGATTGCCAAACTAATCATCCTTCCCCCCTCCCCAAAGACCGTGAGGACGTGTCCGGCGCCGGTATTGATCTATAAATAGAATGAATTAGTGAACTTGTACATTGAAGAGAAAAAGATACTCCCAAGCTCCATCTAGGTGGTTCTCTGTGCAATTACACTAGTTCTGGTCAGTAACGGAGTAGCAACTACGCTACGGGTGGTCTTTTATAAAAAAATAATAATAAAAACATTTCCGCTTCTGTGAATTTGAGAGCTCTTTTTCTTGCTCTAGAGTGATCGCGTGTAGTGTGAATAAAAGCCCGCATGCAAACACAGGACTGAATATAAACAAGAGAGAAGAGCTCTTGTGTAGGGTAGAAAGAGTGTGTGGAAGAATTAAAATCTCTCTCTACCACACTGAGGATATGGACATCACTGGTAATACAGATTAAACCTGAAAAACACACTGATATAGGGTAAAATAGGCAAAATGAGCCACATTGAATCCAAACAACACACTTTTTTGAAAAGGTAATCCAACATACAACCAGCACCATTCGATTTACCAGACTTCACATAGGTGCTAACTTTCAGGCAAATAATATGTATAACGGCAATTGTAGTTCAAGGGGTAAAAACTTAAAAACACATATTTAGGGTGAAGTGGGACACAATGGACTATATCTTGGCCAAGTCACATCATAATGCCAGGTTTTTTTAATTTCTTAGACTTTTTCACGTAAGATACGCCCATTTTCAAACCAGGAGATTGTAGTTATACAGATTAAACCTGAAAAACACACTGATGAAGGGTGAAATAGGGCAAAATGAGTCACTTATCATGACATGTACAGGATGAAAGTAACGTCAATCGATTTAGTGGCATTTTTTCCTTGAGAAAAGCATCAGTTCATGAATCAATATCAGCGGCTTTTAAAGAACCCGTGAAAGCAGCCTCGATTCTATAAGCGTTGCCCCATGGGTTCGCATGGACTCCTTGTCACAACTCTTTGAAGCAGTTTGACTTGCTAAACTTGATCTCTCGTTTGAGGGCGAAGCGAGCTTCGCCTTCTCTCTCAGCTTCAGTTCATGATCTCTGGGCACTTCTCCTTGCCTGAAACCATGCAGCGCGGAAAGTAAAGCACAACGAGCTTTGTTAACCAAGTTTTGAGTCGGTTTTGACTCACTTTCGTCGAAAGAGTAGTCACTCAAATTTGAGTCAATTTTACTGGGATTGACAAGTCGACAAATCGGAAACATTCATCCGATTTGAGTCGATGTTTTCGATTTGTCGACTTGCCAAATCCAGTTCCATTTACTCAAATTTGAGTGACTCCACTATTGATGAAAGTGAGTCAAAAACGAATCAAAACTGTGACACGTCTTTCTCCATCTCGACTAGTAAGGAGTGTATCAAAAATAAGCTATCCACAAACTTTCTTTCAAGTTATGTTGAAAACCGATATTTTATTCATACAAAAAATTGATCCTTTATTGTACGAGGTTAAACTTGAACATAATGAAGACCACATGAATTTCAGTTATTCCTTCACGAATTTTCGAACTTTGGTTCAAATGCTCTTCATCAAGTTCTGGACAAGTCTTGCATCGCATTTTTTGGACGCTTGAGCCCAAATTTTTTTGAACTCCTGCATGTTCCCAGCTGCCTTACCAGTCTTCTTGAAGACCCTCTTCACGATTGCCTAGTAACGTTCGATGGGTCGAAGCTGAGGGCAATTTAGTGGATTGATATTTTTCTCAACGAAATCTATACCCTTTTCCGCAAGCCAATTGAGAGTGGTTTTGGCATAGTGAGCCGACGCTAAATCCGGCCAAAACAGTGGAGGTGTACTATGCTTCTTATATAAAGGCAACAATCTCTTCTGGAGACACTCAGATCGATAGATTTCCGCATTTATAGTTCCGGCAGTTTAAAAAATGGTTGACTTCAAACCACAGGAACATATTGCTTGCCATACCAGTACCTTTCGACCGAATTTCTCCACTTGAATCGACCTGTTCGCATCGCTGACATCCTCTCCAACGACGGCAGTAAAGTATTGTGGACCTGGAAGGGTTTTTGAGTCCTGCTTTACATAGGTCTCATCGTCCATCAAAACGCATTCATCCGGATGCTGCAAAAGACGCAAAAACAATTTCCGGGCCCTTGTTGCTGCTCGCTTCTTCTGTTCTGCACTTTGTTTCGAGATTTTCTGCTTCTTGTAGGTCTTCAGGTGGTTCCGCCTCTTGATACGCTGGATCATTCCGACACTCGTTCCTGCTTTTTTGGCCAAATCACGTATTGACATTGATTTGTTCTTCATGATTAGAGATACGACTTTCTGCTCCAGTTTAGGGTTGGAAGAACTGGGTTTTCTGCCTCTTCCTCGTAGCTCATC